>QANT01005051.1:0-77268 GCA_003254885.1 Purshia tridentata
GGGCGGGCCTTGGGCTTGTGTATTTAAGCCCAAGCCAGGCCTGGCCCGGCCCGAAAATCATATTGGGCTCTTCTTTCCAAGCCCGAGCCCGGCCCGAGCCCGAAAAATTAGGGCCGGGCTAGCCCGGCCCGGCCCATTGCCGACCCCTAGCCCGGCCCAACTATTTTTCTTTTCAAGTTCTGGTTCCCAATTTGCAGATCAATTCATTTTTATTCATTTTCAATTTTTTATTTTTTAAGGAGGAAGAGGATGCTCGGAGTTGGGTGGGCTGTTGGGTTCCTAATTTTTTATTATTTTAATTTTATTGTTCATTGATTTGTGACTTTAATTTTAAATTTAAAGTCTCATGGTTGATTATGTGCAAATTAAGAAATAAGTTGCATTTGTTTATATGGGGAAGATATCGGGGTGGTGGCAGTGTGTGTATGGGGAAGAAGAATCCGACTTTCAACGGTTCAATATCGGTTCTGAAACTATCCATTCCAACCACTATTAGTCGGTAGTCGGTTTGGGCACATTAATTCGGTAACCGAACCATCTCACCCCTAATAAGAATTAGGTATATCCCCAACTTTATTTAAGATATTGAAGTTGTTTTTTGCTTTAGAGAAAAGAAAAAAGATGTCGATTCAGTTTTTGATATGTATTTGGAAATAGCAATATGAGTTCAGCCAAATAATTAGTCATTAACATCCTTCTATTTCTATAAACATACCATAGCACAAAAATATACAGTGCATAATTCGTGGAAATACACTAGGCATAAAAGCAAATAGGTATGTTTTTGACAGACCTAGCTAGAGCGCTTACTTCATGTGGTTCATGATGTAGATGTGCAAAGGGAAGGGGCTTTAGTATTTGCCATGGAAGCCGTGAAGGATAATAGAAACGTCCGCACTCGGTTCACTTGGTTCAAAGCTTATAACCCTTATAAGAAGAAAGTGGTGAGTGTAGGCTTGAGTTCAGCAATTGTTCAGAATATGAGATGGGTTTTAGAGGCAGGAGGGTGGGTTAATGGGGATGAAATGGATGATATAAGAAAATACACGACAGCTTTATCTTTAACAGAAAACATACTTTCACTAAATAACTTTAATGACGTGGTTTCATTTGTTTTAAGAACCACACATGACACATCTTCAAGCCCAATTTATTAAGAAATTTTCAAAAATAACTTGTGTATTGGTAAATACAATATCTGTGTGTGAGGGAATAAAAAAAATTAATCAGGACCAAAAATCATCTTGTACAATTGAAAACAGTAAATAAATAAATAAATCAGAAAGACAAAACAAAGCAGTGAGCACAACGATTAATGAGCAGGTATAAAATCTAAAGAAAATGTTCAAGATTCTGCATCACAAATTATATATTTAATAAATCAGAAAGACAAAACAGAGCAGTGAGCACAACGATTAATGAGCAGGTATAAAATCTAAAGAAATGTTCAAGATTCTGCATCACAAATTATATATTTATTCTGAGAAATCCACCCTATATATATATATATTTGCTTTAACATGTACTTTTTTTCATTTGTTTACACAGCGAATTCGTAAACATCTATAGATTTGTGCATACAGATTTAACAATAAATAAAAAAATACAAGCAATGAAAATTTAATGGTAATTACCTCAAATATTGTTTACATCTATGGCCAAAAAAAATATTGTTTACATCTATATAAACTTCTAGATAATAGGTCTAGATCTCGATGTGACATAAAAAAATAATAATAATAAAAAAACGTGATTTTGACCTAATTAGCCTGGGAACATATCATGGAAACCTGGCAACTTATAGACAACTGCTAACAAAATGAACTTCTACCTCATTCAAATCCCAACAGAACAAAGTTTGCTTGAAAATTACAACACACCGAGCAGAGCAGTCCTAGATTACTAATACTATTCAGATAACATGTTCTCCATGAATAGCTGCAGCTCATAAACCATGAATTTTGATATACTCCTTCTTCACACTGCCAGCCTGAAGAAGAAATCAAAAAAGAAAATCAGTACCCGGATTCCACCAAATTTAACATTTTAAGACAATACTTGAAATAATCAACCAAGCACATTCAAAACTTGCCCATCCAACCGATCGAACATTTATGTCATTACTAAGTACCTGGACTAAGAAGGCAGATACATTATTCCCATGATCTCCTTGAAGTTGAACGACCTGCAAAGTGAACAATAATATGACAATTAGAGGGGAATCATACAAATGAAACATATAGTTTTTACAATTAGAATACACACCTGCCCTAGTTCTGGGTACAGTACAACTGTACCATTGCAGCCAAAATCCTTCCTAAGTGCCTTGAGTATCTTGATGTAGTTATGCTCCTTCTTAAGTCCCTGCACGATTGTCAGGCTTGTCCTATCATCTTGTCGCTGTATACGAATGTGCACATACTCTTTTGACCCAGCAGCTGAATCCTCAGCATTTCCCTCAGCAAACAATTCTAAAAACAAGCATCAACATTTTGATTAGAATTATCATTGCATGGAGGCAGGGACAAAGATGGGAGACAGGCAAGGCAAAGGAGGTAGAATTGAATTACATCTTTCAAAATAAATGCTGATATCTGTTAAGGTAAATAAAAATATAATGCACACATACCAAGCTCATCAATCTGCGTTGTTGCGGTCAATGGTGGGGTCTGCAATGGCACTGAAGAATGGGCCTTCTTCTTTGAAGGTAAGTCTATATACTGAGGGGTGGATAAAGACAAAGAGAGGGAAAGGGATAAGAGAGAGAGAGAGAGAGAGAGAGAGGGAGATTCTGGTGATGGGGTCTGCGATGGTGGTGGACCGGTGGTAGCTAGGATCGAAGGAAAATTTTGAGATGCAAAGATGGCCATGGCTGGGATTGAAGGAAAATTTTGAGATGCAGGTTCCCATTGATAAAGATGTTGCTGCAATTAATATCTCTGTGAATGATGCATGGCTCATGCGGGTGGAGGTACTCTAATCTTTCAAGTATCTGTTTTGCCCTCTTCTTCAGCTTTGATAGATACTGTCTCCTTATCCCTGTATTCTATTAGATTTCAAAATGGTGGTGGCTGAGGAATATTAACGTGTTAATTGGGTGTGGCTGGTGTGGTGTATTGGTGTTTGATTGGGCTTTGACAACGAAAAAAAAAATCCAAGGAAAGGCCCAAATAAATATACAACACAATAGCCCAAAACACAAGACTAAAAAAAAAACAGAAACCAGATTTTAAAAATAGAGAAAACGAGAATGAAATCGGTATCATTTCGGTATTGGTATACCGTCGGTATGTATATATCAATACCATTATCGATATCATATTAATCGGTACGGTACGGTATTTGTGTCGATACCATTTTAGTACATTTTTATACCGTACCGTGCGATATTTTTTAGTATTGCTATATAAAAACCCAGCCCTAATACTAAATGTCACAAAATTGTAAGGTTAATTAGTCATCAAAATATCAAATCCAGCTAATTAATTATTGTGATTAGTGTGATAACTAACTAGAGGTGGACATTAATTCACGTACAATTAGGTAATTGATATTACAATCAATCAATTGATCTCATCAACTATATATGCCTGCATCATGCATGGCAACTAATCCCTGCATTAATTCACGTATCGATCTGTATTAACTTTCCCCTAATCCTTATTATTGAATCCCTTAACACAAGGAATTGAAATATATCTTTTTTCGGATCTTGGTACAAGTACAACCAAATTAGACTCTTGGCATGTGCTCCGCACATGTTAATCAAAATTTGTATTGTGTGTTTTTTATATTTTTTTATTTAATAATTATCATCACTCTCTCCACCTTTTAAGGGAGTTGGGTGTTTTTTATTTTTTATATTTTATTTTAATTTTTATATTTTACAATTATATCCTCATGTATTAGGTTAAATGAAGGATATTTGTGGCAATCCAAAATTTGGTGAAACCTGTAGCACCAAAAGTGTCTCCTAGCTTTATAATAGTAAAGACAAATTGTAACGTTACACTTACCATATTTTCATACTATAATTTTATATCACTTTATGTGACAATTTAAATGGCATTCTTACATTGAACACTAAAAAAGTAAAAATAAAAATAAAAATTCTAAAAATAAGGAAAAATTATGTCTAGTACCATGATGACACATAAGATAGTATAATAAATATAGTATAAAAATGTGATAAGAATAATATTATTGTTATGCATGATATGCCACATGCATAGATGAATTAACATAAAATGGAAATCGAGCTGATCAATCATATAGTATATATGGCCTTTTATTTGAGTAGGATTCATCACTGTAACTAAAGAGAAAAATGCACCATTAGTCCATTTACTTTCCAATTTTTTTCACATTGGTCCACGAATTAAATTTCGTCCTACATAAGTCCAATTACTTAGTAACATGGCCCAAGTTGGTCATTTTCGTCAATTTTGGTTCAATTACCGTTAATTTATATCATGTGCTGTGCACATGGGAACATGGGATTTTTTGAGGGCTAGACTTTTCCATGCCATCTTATCTTTCCTTAACCCCACCCCACCTTAACCGGCCCCACCCTACCCTTTCTTTTTCTTCTTCTTCTACCTAATTCTTTCTTTGTTTTTCTCCTTCTTTCTTTCTTCTTCTGCAACACATGCCCTAACCCACCCCATGCCCTAAACCCAAACAGCCCCCTTCCCACCCACTACACCAACCAGCCCGGCCACCACCCCATCCTCATTCATCACCTGCAAATCAATCAACCCAACGATGCTCCTCGCTATCATCAAGTCCGTCTAATTAAATTTGAACAAAAGCTGAATTAACAGAGGATTAATAACTTGTAAAATATTTCCATATATAGAAAGAAAAATTAAATTGAGACCACTTCAATACAAGAATATGCTATCTAAAATCAATTTCAAACAAAGTGGTCCAGCCAAGACTAACATAATGGAGCTTTTTACATAGCCTTTGGTTTGAACTTGTCCATCATGTCATAAACAATGGTGCGTGTGCTTTAATTTAAAAGCTCACTAATTCCCCATATGGCCATCACAATTTGATCCTCTTTTTGAGACTAGAGCACATTAGTCTCCATTATTCATCATAAAGCCAAAAAGAAATGCTTGCAATTCAAAACTAAAGGAACCCAAAAAGGTACTAAGCTTGTTCATGAATGCATTCATTAGATTGAAAAGAAGAAAAAATAAATAGAGCACATTCGTTCGAACCCAACAAATGACCACCTTCGCATATTCTCATGAAGCCTAAACCTCCTCAAGAACTTCCCGCTACTACGCCCAACCCCTTTCTCGCTGACATGTTGCTTCCTCTTCTTTCGAGCATTACGTCGAACATTTTGTCGTTGTGGAAATGGGTTGTCCCAACTTTCCTATACTGAAATAGAAAACCCAACAATAATTCAAGCACATCTTTTGGTTCATATAAATAGCTCGCATATGGTGCTCTAATCATCTACCAAAGTCATCAATTATAAGAATTAAAGTTGTGATTCTTCTTGAAAGATAACAAAGAAAATGAATCGGAATAGGAGTGTTCTTGTGATTGGATTGGTGGGTGTAGCAATCACCTTGATATATGGATAAAAAGTTTTTTTTAAGATTTACATGATCTGGAGTTTGCTTCATATTGAAGTGTGTGTATTGAAGAAGTGGGTTAAGACAAGGGGTGGGTTGGGACGTGTGTTGTAGAAGAAGAAAGAAAGAAGGAGGAAAAAGAAGAAGAAGGGGTGGGATGGGGTCGGTTAAGGAAGAATGAGGGGGCATGATATGAATTAATGGTAATTGAACCAAAGTTGACGGAAAGGACTAACTTGGGCCATGTTACTGAGTAAGTGGATTTTTCTTGGACAAAATTAATTCGTGGGCCAATTGGGGAAAAATTGGAAAGCAAATGGACTAATGGTGCATTTTTTTCGTAACTAAATTAATGAGTTAAGAGTTATATATGTAGTCTAAGTCCAAATTGTGGACCTGAAATATTTACCGGGAACAATGTTCAAGTTCAACTCGATCAAGAGGCACTGGACCTAATGGGCCTGGGACACCTAGGCCTGACTCCCATTTCTTCAATTATATGACCTCATTTTGTTAATATTTTTTCACACAAATCACATTATATACAAATTTGGGACAAAATAAAAATTTATGTATGAAATTAGGACAAATATAGCTTAAGTACTACTTGGGACAATGCCGTACAAAAGTGGAAAAAACCCAAAGAAAAAAGGGGAAGAAAGAGTGGTTTGAGAAAGAATTGCCGGTTGGTGATGGAAATTAGATCATTGGAGAGGGCAGACTTCCGCCCAGCAAAACAAAACCCACATGGGCTGAGTAGGCCCGTAAAATTGGTCGGGCCGGGCCAGTCCGATCATAAAAGTAAGGCCCAGACTATATAGGAACCCAATTTATATTCCTACTACAGTCCAAAGTTTTTCCGCATAAAATTTCACAATAATAAATTTAAAAAGAAAACTGCAACTCAACCGCAAACCGACAAGACAACCCCTTTCATTTCATCCCTCCCCTCGCAAGGCCCCCGCCCAGCTGCAACTCTTCGATCTCCCCTACCGGAGTCAAAAGGTCGGCCTCCAGATGTGACGTCAGCGACCTCCGTCATTTTTCAGCAAATGAGGTGGATTCAATAGGTAAATTATAGACCTTTGCTATGACTATATGTACTTTGAGGTGGATTTAATTTCATGATCTACTTTCTAATGTAGTTGTATTGGGTTTCTTATTTAACTTACTTAATTCTACTGTATATATATATGTTTATATTTTGTATAATCTAATGCAAGACATATGGGGTTTGCTTGTAGTATCTTTCTGCTGTTTGGGGGTAATTAAGAATCCTATATTTCGATCACTTTTCTGTTTAGATCCGAATAATTGATCTGCAGCCGCCATGAGAGGTGCTCGCACTACTAATGCTACCTTTGAAGCACGGGCCTCTCTTATTGTTCAGCGCTGTAAAAGATCAAAAAGACCATCAGCAGCAGCAAGAAGTCCATCATCAAAATTCAAGACTTATATTGATGATCTGCCTGACATTCTATTTGTTGAAATCCTTTGTCGACTTCCTTGCAAGAAATTGGTTTTTCAATGTAAGTGTGTGTCCAAGCGTTGGTCCACTCTTCTCTCCGATCCCTATTTTATTGGCCGCTTTTTTTCTCTCCAAAGTGCTAAGCAATCCCCACCGGTAATACATACTCTCATAAACAAAAACGCAGAGGAATTCCCTTTAGTATCAATGTCATCCTGTGCTGCAACTTTAACTGATTCGGTGCTGTTGATCAAAAGATTCCCTCTGAGTTTTCTCCCTTTGAAGGAACCAATTGTGTTAGCTACATATAATGACTTAATCTTGTGCAGTGCAAACGATGCATATCGACGTGATTATTACATCTGCAATCCATACACCAAGCAATGGGTTGCTCTTCCTCCCCCCCTCAACGTCACATGGGGATAGTGCCAGTGGGATTCATCTGTGATCCCTACTATAAGGAGGAAGATGGTACTGATCAGGCTCCCAAAGCATATAAACAAGAGATTAATATTAATGCTGAGTATAGGTGTAGAGTTGTGAGGATTCTTACTCCTGGGAATGAACTTTTAAAAGAGATGAAGTTGCTCTTCAAATTCAACGTGGAGATATTTTCTTCTGAGACTGGTGAATGGAGAGAGTCTGTTGTATCAGTCCCACAAGGTTTTGAAGATGATATTAGTCCCATGATTACCTTTGCTTACAATGGAATGCTGTATTGGAACAGTTGCGCAGAGAACTTTATAATTGGGTTGGATCCGTTCGTGCTCAACGATGGCAGCAGAAGCAGTACTACTGCTAACGGAGATGATGATGTTATTGATCATAATTATAAATGTCGTATCATTCGATTTGATAATCCTACAGATCTTGACTACAGGTTTTTCATTGAGTGCCTAGGTGTGTGCCGAGGGTGTCTGCGTATGTGTGACTTCGAGCGGAATGACATGACTTTTTTTGTCTGGGATTTGAAAGTAGAACAAGATAAGATGGTCGTGAATGGAGGTGATGGCAATAAGTTCAGTATCGAATACAGGAGGGATTGTCCATTGGACCAAGGAATGCTTCCCGATGATGATGCGATGGTTGATATGGTAGCTCTTGACCCAAATGATGGGGATATCTTGTACCTATTTGTGGATCATGACATTTTCATGCGCAACCTTCGTACAAGATGGTGGTTAAAGATATCTGGAAATACTTCACTTCGGACTCGTGACTGGTTCCCATTAGTGCTTCCATGGTGGCCCACGCCAGTTCCTAGGCTACCACAACATTCCCGTGGTGGAGGAACTAGCAAGTTTGAGCAAGTTTAACTTCTATTTATTAGGTTGGAATATTGGACTTGTAGTAGTTTTGGGGTTTCCTTTTTGGTTATCTATTTCAGATTACCATGCAGCAGTTCTTTTCAGACTGAGTCATTACGCCTTCCGTATTGGTTTTGTCAAGCTGCTGGTGCATTTGGCTTATGTATGATATTCAGACTGAAACATTCTTATGTTTTGTCAATCATTTGTTGTGTTGTACTAAATTATAAATTAATTGCTCTGGTTTTGGTCTTTCTGCTATCAGATGGTACACTTCTATTTTGGTGTTCCCTTTTTGCTGGTAGCCTGGTTCTGTAGTTGGTGTTCTGCTTTTGCTTTGCTTATCTGTATCAAATTACTATGCAGCGGTTGTATCAAATTACTATACAGCTGTTGTATCAAACGAAACTTTGGTATACTCATCTTATAAACTCATTTTAATTGGTATATATGGGAGACGATTTTTGCACTCCACTTGCACAAGAAGGTTTGTACAGCAAATGAACAATAAAATTACTTGCACAACAGGGTACTACACTACTACTCTTGTACAACTAATGAACCCTAAAATGACTTTGCACAATAGGGTCTTTGCTACTATTTGTACCGAAAATGAAAAACGATTACTATTCCAATAATTACTCATTCCATACACACTATTTTTAGCAATGCACCTGGAGATTCCAAAGTAGTAGCAACCATGTTAGTAACAGAGCCAAAAGCTCGAGCCAAGCAAACAGAAAATGAGAAGTCTCCTTCCCCCAACCAGCAATATCTCATGAAAGCTACAGTAGTGTTCGATCCATGCCTCCATTTCTACCAACAACTATCTCTCTCTTACAATTTCACACACAGAAAGACCTAATCAGACATTCAGACTCGCACTCTCAGGAGAAAAGAAAAGGCAGAGACCTCTTTGAGACCTGCAACGACATTTATAGTAAGAGATCGTGTGAGTTCGCGCCTTGGGATTGATTGTGGGGCTTTCCTATTTTACCAAACGACGTGGAAGGTGATGTCGTGGTCAATTACTTGAGCCTTCTCTTTCGCACCGGGCTGCTCTGGTCTTATACCGTGGGCCTTGTGGTTCGGTTGATTGGGCCGGCCTCAAGTTGGTTTCCCGCCAAATGCGTGACGTGGCCTAAGAAGGCGGTGTTGTGTACTCGTGTGATGTCCCCGTTTCAACTGCTTTTCGCGGGCGTATCACGTTTGACACTCTGGCGATCGCCACGTGTCCATCTCATCTCCTCTTTTCGCCACGTAGCACCTTCTTTCGCTCACTTTTGTAACATCAAGTCATGCGCGCTCTCTCTCTCTCTTTCAAGTCTCAGCCTTTTCAGATGCCAAGGAGATCAATAGAATCGAGCCAAAGCCACTAAGCCAGTGTTTCTCTGCTATTCCATTCTTGCCTCAAATTCATGGAGGTTCCTGTGGATTTTCTGGCCAAGATATGGAGTTTCGTCTCTTTCCTTCCCTTCTTCTTCTTGCTCCTCATCCTTGGCCTTGTCAAAGGTAATGCAACCATGTATATAATTAGTGTTGTTCACTCTGCTTAATTACTCTGTTATGCTATGAACAATATGTAGAGTATTTATTAATCAAAGTGAAATGGTGGTGAACCGAAGGGCGAAGGCTTGATGTGAACAACACCCATAAGTTTTAATTTCATACCAATATGTTAAGCATCATGGCCATTTGCATTTGCTAGATTGAGGTGAAGCTTGTCTTTAATTTTGTATACTGATTCAGTGGTCAATGTGACTATGCATACTGCACACTGCTTACACATGTTTTTATGGGTAGGTACTCCATATTTTTGTATGTGTATTTCATATGCAAGTGGATGAAATATGGATGGGTCAGTGTTTCAATTGTGATATGTGTATTAGTAACGGTAGAGGTTTTGCTTGATATGTAGCTGCGATCATTGGGCCAGTGGTGGTGGGAATTATTGTGATTGGAAATTCGGCTGTGATTTATGGGCTTTGGTTAGCTCATTTTTTCTGGACTTACTACTGTGTTGCAAGGTATGCTTTCCCTTGCACCAATCTCTCTGATTATATATTTACCAATATTAATTATAAATTATATTTCAGTCTCTATACTATGTGCTTCTCTAATTTCAACCTTCCATGACCCTATCATTTCAGAACCAAGAGGCTTGGACTTGTGTTGAAGATTCTAGTGCTGGTATTACTGCCACTGCCTCTTGTCCTTTGGCCTGTCATTGGAGTTGTTGGAAGCCTTTTAGGTGGGATTGGATATGGGTTTTTTGCTCCCCTTTTTGCAACAATTGAGGCTGTCCGTGGCGAGAGTGTCACTGACAAGTTCTACCACTGTATTGTTGTATGTTCCCTTTCTCCTTGCTTCTGGTTGTTTCTTTTTTTGCAATTAGTGTTTTGGTTAATGTTTCTGTTTAGAGACCATCTAACTGAAAAAGTAAGCTCCCAATTGATTGACATTTGACCAATTATATTTTCTTCAAGAGTATTTAACCCATTATGTGTGTGTGGGTGTTACTTGATATAGATGATAATTTTCCATGTAGGTCAGTGGGTAAATGATAACATAGTTTCTTTTATTCCCTTTTTAACTATACTTAGGCTGTGACAAATCAATCTCCATTCTTTATATGTCATCATGTTATCTGCACTCTACTATAAGAACATCCAGTGGTACGTGGACTTGCATGATTTGTGTTATATACCTGTGCCCAACACATTATCGGCTGTTTAGTCAACTGTAATCAGGTCTTAGCAATTCATATAGGTGTCTTACATTTTGTATACTAGGATGGTTGTTGGTCGACAATCAAAGGAAGTTGCACAGTTGTGCGGGATTTAACGGATTTTTGCTTTCACTCTTACTTCTCCTACATGGATGAGCTAATTGAGCAGATACCTGCAGATGAAAAGCCTATGGATATAGAGTGAGGAACCTTACTTTTGATAATTTGTTACATGTTAAACAAAAATATGTTAATGGAATTTCTGAAGAATTTCACCTTTGCCTTGTTAGGTTATCAAAATTGCCAGGTTGTTTGTTGGTGAGTCTGATTGGAGTGCCTGTGGATGTGCCTTTGATTACAGTTGTTGCAATATGGAAAAGCCCATACATGCTGTTTAAAGGATGGAAGAGGCTATTAGAAGATTTGATAGGTAGGGAAGGACCATTCTTGGAAACAGTGTGTGTACCATTTGCTGGTCTTGCCATTATCTTATGGCCTTTGGCAGTTGTGGGAGCCGTGGTAGCTGCTTTTCTCTCCAGCTTCTTTCTGGGACTATATAGTGGTGCCATCGCTTATCAGGTTTACCGATTAGTTGCCTTTCACACCATTATATTGAGTTTGGGCTATTTTGGAAAGTCTCTGCATGTGGATTTCTTCTTTTTTTTATTGGAATGAAGTTTATCTGAGCAGAGTTATACAAATTTCTAGGAAGACTCACTCCACCTGGGACTTGCCTTCATAATTTCAGTGGTTTCACTGTTTGATGAATATGTAAATGATCTACTCTACTTGAGAGAGGGGTCCTGCTTTCCCAGGTACATTATGGAGACCCATCCTTCTTTTAAACTTTATATTAATGATTGCAATTGTTTAAATTTTTTTTTTAAAGAAGGAGTTGAGCTGGGACAATTATAGAATTCATTTCTCGTGACAGCCTAAAATAAGTAATCTTTTCAGTCTTATAATTTGATTGTGAGGCATCCCTGTGACAGCCAGGCCGATATACTGTAGAAATATGAGCTCTTTTTCGGAGAGAAAGAATGATGGTGGCTATGAGAAAAATGATTCTAAGAATGGTAGAGAAGCCTCATACAAATCAGGACTCATCTCGCAACAATCAAGAACATGGAAGCAGGAAATTCAACGGTATAAACTAATGCAGGTAGGACTCACCAAGATACAATATATCAACATTATTTTATATAAATTCCATTGATTAGAGTTTATGCATGCCATTTTTATGTGAAAACCATTTTTGTGAGTTCTAATGTCACAGGTGTGGGGCTGGCTGTTTAAATCTTTTGAGATAAATGGCAAGATACTTGTCCGTGATGGTCTGATAGATGTCAAGGAAATAGAAGAATACATTCTGAAGGGAAGTTGTAAGAAGTTGAGCATCAAACTACCTGCTTGGTCTATATTGCAATGTCTTCTTGCATCAGCAAAATCTAATTCATCTGGGTTGGTGATCTGTATGTTTCTGACTTAGATTTTCCTATTCTTTGTTCTTTGCTCGACATAGGCTATTTTGAGCTTAATCATGGTTATTCTTATTTTAATCCCATAGCTGATGATGTAGAGTTGACAAGGGCAAATGGACCAAGGGACAAAGTGTTTGAGTGGTTCATTGGGCCATTGTTGGTCATGAAAGAGCAAATAAAGAACCTCCAATTGGATGAGAACGAAGAAATCTGTCTGAGATATCTGTTCATGAAATGCAAAAATGAAACTCCTGAGGAGTGGGATGCAACTGAATTTCCATCCAGAGACCATGTCAAAAGGGCACAGTTGCAAGCCATATTTAGGAGGTGCACGCATTTATTTCACATATGATATTCATAGCATCATGATCTTACATTAACCATTCAATTGCATTAATATTATCTTAACCCAATATATTGGTTTGGATTCATTTGCATCAGTATTTGCTTTTAGTTTAGAATTCAGATCAAAGCCTTGCCACCACCTTCAGTTTCAGACGTGTAAATTTTGACAAGCATTTTTGTGCCAGACTGCAGGGGCTTGTAGCTTCCATGTCTCGGATACCAACCTTCAGGCGCCGGTTTAGGAATTTGGTGAAGGCTCTGTACTTAGAAGCGATTCAGGCTGCTGCTTCAGCCAATCATATAGGAGGAATCTTGAATCCTGGAAAAGGTGGCAATATTGTGATTGGAAGTGAGGATAGAAAAGATGCTGAAAAAGCAGGAAACAGTACATATGACAATGGGGATATAGTATGATCATAAGATTTCTGTATATCCCCTTGCATTTATGGTTAGAATTTGTGGGAATAGGTAGCAACTGTTTCCTTTTCTTTTCCCACTTGTCCTGCATGTTTGGAGAGAGATTGCCAATAGGGGATATGTGGAAGAAGACAACTTTGAACACAACTTTGGATATAGATTTGTAATCAGTGGTCATCAACTGACACAATGCTAGAATTTCTTTTTGACAAAACGATGGTTCTCACTCGAACTTTGTGATAATTTGATTCTTGGTACCTACCTCATTGATGTGGTTAACAAGTGAACACGTGCGGGTGCTGGTCATATGTGACATTTCTTATTTTTAAGATAGAGATATCGGGACAAGCATATTTAGACATTGTGTCAAATAATTTTGTAAATGAGAAAATAATCTAGCAATTGAAATCATTCATGATCTATTAGTACCCAACAAATTATAAAAAAAATAAAAATAAAAATAAAAATAAAAACTCCATGAGCTAAATATCATTAAAAATAAACATTTCTTCCTTAACTAACCTTTTTGGGTTCTGCCAGATAAATTAGCAAACTTCTCTTAGTTTGTTTTCTCGTAGCAGAACAGACAGAAAAATCGAATCTCATATGAATTAGCTATTGAGACATCACATGGCTTAACTGTTCCAACAAACAACAAAGTACTGAGCATTTGGAAAATGATATGCCAGCCTATCTTCGAATGCTAACATATTTGTCCCAATAAAGAGAATACATACTGTATTCACCCAAAGAAAACAAAAAAATAAAGAGAATCCATACTGTCAGTTGAAGATTTCCATCTGGCAATGCTTATATGATGGAAACTAATATGAACTAGTGAACAAAATAAGGGAGCTGTATATAGTAAAAGATCTTGTTAAGATGTTTTTTCGGTTAACCCTTCTGTTTCGGGAACCTCTTAGCCTTACAGCCTCTAAATGGAGCTTTTTTCTCCACAAAACAAACCGCCATACCTTATCCCCTCTATCTCCTGCAGACTCTCTTTCTCTCTTCACCAAACTCTCTCTCTCTCTCTCTCTGTCAAACCATTTTCTCATCAATTCCCATTTGCGTACTCACTTTGATCGGCTGAATATATCCATATACACAAGCACATAATTTGATTTGTAAGAATCATCATTGGCCAAAGATCCCAAGAGCCTAAGTTGTGTTATGTGTAAGTTTTGCAATCAATGCATTCTCTTGGCAAAGCTTTGATCAAGCTGATTATAAGGTAAATCAATGTGAAGCTTTTTACATGTCTTTGATCAAAGATCACAAACCCAACAATTATATATATTTGTTGGTGGTGTAGTACATTAAAATAACCAAGGTGGCAAGAAATATGTGATTATTTATTGCTACCCACAAATTCAATACATCATATGCATATATTGTTCTAGGCCTCATCGAGATTATAGATTTTTTCGACCATCAGTAAATTTGGTGATTCTAGCATTATTGTTTCGGGAAAAGATTTGCAATGATGCAGTCTTTTAGCCGTTCTATGAGAGGTCATTCGTTGCACGAACAACCGCCATTTGCAGAGAAACTCACAGAGGAGCCGGTGACAGCAAAAACAGCTCAAAGCACGGTGACATGCGTGTACTTTGCTAGCATTGCAACAATGTGGCGGAGGGTGACGATCATATGGTGCAAAAATCTCATGAACCATTCTTTGAACATCAGGGTCGATAGCTTAGAGGGTGATTTCCATTACACATGCAAAATCGACCTCAAGCCTTGGCACTTTTGGAGCAAAAAAGGGTACAAGGCATTTGAGGTTGAGGGCAATCAAGTAGAGGTCTATTGGGATCTTAGATCGGCCAAATTTGTGACTGGCCCGGAACCATGCTCTGACTTCTATGTTGCTCTGGTTTGTGATGAAGAGGTTGTGTTGCTTTTGGGTGACATGAAGAAAAAGGCTTACAAGAGAACCAAATCAAGACCGGCCATTGCTGAGGCCCTCTTATATTACAAGAAAGAAAACGTGTTTGCCAAGAAAAGCTTTGCCACAAGAGTCAAATTCGATGAGAAGAGAAAAGAGAATGACATTGTGGTTGAAAGCTCTACATCTGGACTCAAAGACCCTGAGATGTGGATTAGCATAGATGGGATTGTGTTGGTTCATGTGAAGAACTTGCAGTGGAAATTCAGAGGGAACCAGACTGTGATGGTGAATATGCAGCCTGTGCAAGTGTTTTGGGATGTGCATGATTGGCTGTTCAGCAGCCCTGGCACGGGGCATGGCCTGTTTATTTTCAAGCCCGGGGCACCGGATTCGGAGAGTGACCATGACAGAGAAGGTGACCATGGAGGTCATGACAGTGACAACAGTAGTGCCTATTATTCGACTTGGAGTAATAACTCAACAGCTTTTGACTTCTGCCTGTTTCTTCATGCCTATAAGATTGAGTGAGGGAGTGAGAGACTTGAAAATTGGGACAGGCATTGTCACAGGTTAATTTAGCACTAGCTAGCAACATAAACAGCATATATATATATATATGATTGTAACTTGTAAATTAAGTTAGCGGCATTCATATATTTTTTTATATAAGCTATATATATATTTGGGTACTCTAATATATTTTCATTTAATGTCAACTGTAAATTATGGATTTGAATTCTTGGTGTCACTGTCATCCATTTAATGCTGCTAGGATGCTGATGATGATGATCAATGAGTGGCCTTAATTGGTTAAGGATTGAAGCCATAGCATATACATATGTAATGTAAAATGGCTTCATATGTGTTTGCACTCTGCACAGGCAGCCATGATCATCAGCTTCAATTCTTGCCAAAACTAACATCATGGTTTTCTGGTTTGGATTACTTCTTTAATTGATTGTTTTTATAATTTAGTCCCCCAAAAGTTATAATGAGTGCACATGATTTTTTGAACATGTAAAAGAGGAAGAAATAAGAAATTGAGCATTTCTATGTAGATCTCCTTCATCCATACTTGTGAACAGTTTAATTAATTTGTATCCATAACCAAGCAAAAGGAGTAGGAACCCCATTTAATAAAGGAAAATTCTTTGCTCCATTCACATCTCATCAAACACGTGTTATTTTTTATCTTGTCTTAATATATAAATAAATTTATTTATTTAAAATAAAAAGACAAAGAAGGAGTTCTTCCAACCGGGAATGAAACCAAACATTTTTCTTAATAAAATATGAAAATGAATTCTATACTATTTTTTCATATAGGTGAAGAATTAAAAAAATTATTTTGTACAACCGATACACTATCACATGGTATAATTAATTCTATGTTATTAATATTATATCTACAAATATAAATATGTCATTTAACAACTCTTACATGTTAGTTTTATTACACAATGTAGCCGAATTAGATTAAAACTGGATTGGATTCGAGCTAGTTTGAATCTCTTAAACTTTTCAATTCTAACTCAAAGATTGAATCAGACTTCATAAAGTTATAAATTTGAACTCAAACGAATCAAGTTAGGCGGATTCGAGTTCACTCACCTCAAGTGCACTCCTATTTATGATCATTTATAAAATTAAATTAAAGTTGTTTTTATTATTGGGAGGCTATATAAGTATAACATCACTCTTGAAAATACACTCTTAACAGTATAACTAACATATTATTTTTTCATGGACTGAAATATCTAATATTCTCTTGATTGATTAGATTATTTAAACAAAAAGAAAGTGGCACGTGACGTCATATATAAGTCCCGGTACCGCTGCGTTTGGTTTGAAGGAAAATCAGAAAGAAAATGAAGGTAGGTTCGAACGTAGTTTTTCTGTTGAGAGACCCAGAGGGCGTCGGGGAAGCCATCTCAGATGCTTTCCAAGCTAAGCAAGCCAATCGCACAATGTAAGCTCTCTCTCTCTCTCGCTCTCTCAACTTGAAAGCTCAAAATCAAATTCGTATTATATCAATCAATTTAGGTGAGGCTGCCATTTTTGTTACAGAGACGAAGGTTTCGAGCTTTCGTTGGAGCGCTACGGAATCAGAAATTGCAAAGCTTCTGGGAAGATTCGTCACTTCCTCGATCACCAGGGTCAATATGAGGTTCTGCTTCTCCCTATCTCTCTCTATCTCTCTCATGGATTTACTGGTTTGGTTAAAATTACATCACAGAAGAAAAAAACCCACTAAGGGGTTCATATTGATATAGATTCTATGTGGGAATTAGGCGCTGAGAAATGGGTCGTTTTGTTTTTAAGCGATTGTGTCATAGTTTGCATGGTGAGGGTGAAATTAATGCCAATTTGGCTTAGACTGTATGGTGTTGCTCTCTCAAAAGTTTTGAAGGTGTGAGTGATCTGTGAGGCCTAGAGGAACTCAATTGCAGGCATTTTCCTTTGGAAGCATATAGGTTTGGTTTTTTATGCCTGGAGAGATAGAAAGTACCCATTGATGACTCTGTACAAATCTTGTTCCCTTGCTATATAATCTTCCAGAACTCTTGCCATAACTATTACAATGGCAGGTACCATATTATTGTTTAATTATCGCAGTTTTAAATAAGTTTGTTGGTTTACCATTATTATCTGAATCTCTGTAGTTTTAGCTGTTGGAATGTGGGGGTATGAAGTTTGTTAGTTTATCACTATCTCCAAAAGCTCAAGCTATTAGGTCTTACGCAAACAATTATTTTATATTCTTACATACCTTGAAGATTGCAGATTAGGGAATATTTATCATAAATTTATCTTTAGTTCCTTTTTTTACAGGTTTCTGTGTTGCTTATGCAATATTACGAATTGCCAATACTAGCATGCGCTGTTAATGAAGTTCTAGCTCTATTAGGTGGACAGAAATCATCGTCAGTGCCCACAATTGTTGCCCCATTTTTCTTGGCATCATCCAAGCTTAAGTGGGAAGGTACATCTGCGGCAAAATCTGAAAGCAAAGTTACACTATATGGTATACAGATAGGTCCAGAAACAGACATAAAGAATACCATTGTTGCTAGAACCCAGAAGCCACCACCATCATTGCAGATTCATCATGAACCTCTAGCCTGCTTTCTTCAGTTGGTCCGTGCCTTAGAGTTGCCAACTTTTGTTCTTATAGGGCAGAGGGGCCAACGTATTTCTGATAAAGAAGAGATTGAGGTATCCATTTTTTTATTACTTTTTAGCTAATACAACTATCACTATTCAGTTTACCTGGAAGTTTTGTGTCGTATGATCAAATTTAAGTTAGATTTAGAGGCCATGATGGGATAATAGGTTTTCTTTCTATGAACTTGCTTGAGACATTAATGGGAACAATAGTGTATGGTAAATATTTTCAGTTTCTGATGTGCAAAGTATATGGCTTTTAGCCTTGTTTCATTTATTTTCTTTCTGGTTCTATTTTCCACATCTAATAGATCTTGTAGGTTCGTGGATCTATATTTGCCATCTAATACTATGCTTTTCTTATGCAGATACTCTACGAAATAGGAGAACTTTTGGCAAGCACTTTTAACCTGTTCTTTTCAAGAGACAAAATCACATGGAACCCAACATCGAAACCAAAGGATGACAAGGAGCCATGGCGTGCATTATATGGTTAAATATCCGGTGTTTGTGGAGGCTGGGACAAGACCTATCATTTGATGCATTAGGTTGATAAACTTTGGGCGCTTATTACTGTGATTGATGGATCTAAATACAACATCATAATGCTTTAACGTAAAACTACTTTATCCAAATTCTCAGTTAGTGAATTGATCATGGAGATAATGAAATTTTCTTTTTGCCGCTGTCTACTATTGGCTTTCTTAGATTTGTAGTTTGAGTGGTGAAAGCTGATGGAACAATCAGAATGATGCATTTATTTTGGCCATGTCTCGTATACATATAATAGGCTGCATTTTCTGAAGTTAGTTTACATATAGACTATATAGCGTTAGCATCCTTTTGTTAGCCAAAGCAACTTCTTCTTATATTTGTACAAACAACTCGTGACTCATGAGTCCAGAAATTGAGTGTCAAACAATTTAGAATTTAGCTCATGCCATTTCTTTGTAATTTATGACTTGTCAACAACCACCACACATTGCACACTGATATGGGATGAGAGAGACTCCAAAGATTATAACTTCAATAGTAAAATATATTATGGAACATTTTATCTTATATGTGAATTGAAATTGGTTTAATTAGCCTGAGTATAGAAAATACTCTTTTCATATTCGAACTCTCTTTTCTTCC
The DNA here is from genome assembly GCA_003254885.1 of Purshia tridentata. Lineage (NCBI taxonomy): Eukaryota > Viridiplantae > Streptophyta > Magnoliopsida > Rosales > Rosaceae > Purshia > Purshia tridentata. The sequence continues at coordinate 19,534 of QANT01005051.1, forward strand.
TATAATAAAAATAACAATAAAAAAATATTTTACCTCATACAAAATACAAGACTTCAATTATCACCTTAAGCAAAAAAATAACATATGACAACAATAGTAAGAAGAGTCCACCCCTACCTTACCATATGCTAAATTAATAACAATAAAAGTTCTTTGGAGTATCATCATCTTTTGTCAATTTGTTGATTTGCAAAGGTGACTAGTTAGTGATTAACATTGGAATATACTTGAATTTTCTATTTATTTACAATTATAGAAAATAATAGACGGTGCCAAGGCTATGACTCGTGACACAAAATCTTAGGCCAAACCCCACATGCCACATGTGACCTTTCCATCAATCAATCTACGACTCCTGACGTGAAATGGCATCCACTTACTAAATTATTCGATATTTCCGCAGATTTTTGGTTCTCCTTCCATTCCGTCCTGTTATTGTTATTTTACTAATATTATGTAGTATACTGTATACTTGAATTCAGATTACGAAAAGTCCAAAACACCCCCCACGCGGCCACGCCCAGCCAATTAGATTCAAATCACTAGTAAAAAACGGAGGGTAAACTCGTCCCGAAAACTCCATCAAATCGCAGCTGCCACTTGCCAAGAGAGTCCGTCACACTCTACCACTCCACTCCGCGACACTCTGCAGCTTCTCAAATTTCCATGGCTTCCTCATCAATGGCAGCAAACGGAGTCCTCAGCCTCCGATCATCATCGACGTCTTCAAATGCGGCCTCTTCAAAGCAAACCCAGAAAGCGAGTCCCTGCAGCAGAAGCAGAAGCAGAAGCCTCTCGTTCACTGCCTCTCATCTATCAGGGACAAAACTCCGCACGCCCACCACCACCACCACTTCAAGAAAATGTCCCACTCCGACAGCCCCATTGGTCGTATCTCCGAAGGCTGTTTCGGATTCCAAGAACTCCCAGACCTGTCTGGATCCCGATGCGAGCCGCGTGAGTATTTTGTCTTTGTCACTTCACTTTGTGCTTTTTATTAACGAAAATGGTTTCTTGTTTGATTGAATGTTGTGGTCTGATTTTCGTGTAGAGTGTGTTGGGAATTATACTTGGAGGTGGAGCTGGGACAAGGCTGTACCCATTAACCAAGAAGCGTGCGAAGCCTGCTGTTCCACTGGGAGCAAACTACAGGCTGATCGATATTCCGGTCAGCAACTGCCTCAACAGCAACATATCCAAGATCTATGTGCTGACTCAATTCAATTCCGCCTCTCTCAATCGCCATCTTTCTCGTGCTTATGCTAGCAACATGGGTGGGTACAAAAACGAAGGCTTTGTCGAAGTTCTTGCGGCCCAGCAGAGCCCAGAGAATCCCAATTGGTTTCAGGTGATTTTTATTTTATGTACTTGTGTTAAGCGCTTGTTGGATTGTGTTGGCAATGGGTTTTTATTGGTTTTTGAGTTGGGATTTTGGTTTTATGGTTTTACAGGGTACAGCTGATGCTGTGAGGCAGTACTTGTGGCTGTTTGAGGAACACAATGTGTTGGAGTTTTTGGTTCTTGCTGGAGACCACTTGTATAGGATGGACTATGAGAAGTTTATTCAGGCACATAGAGAAACTGACGCAGATATCACTGTGGCTGCTCTGCCCATGGATGAGAAGCGTGCTACCGCCTTTGGTTTGATGAAGATTGATGAAGAGGGACGCATTATTGAGTTTGCTGAGAAACCTAAAGGGGAGCAACTTAAAGCTATGAGGGTAAAAGACAAACCTTCAGATTGTTCACATTTAATGTATTACTTATTCCTTTAATTGTGTATTTGATTGTTGAAGCAAAATATTCTTGTTTTTTGATAGGTTGATACTACCATTTTGGGTCTTGATGATGAGAGAGCTAAAGAGATGCCTTATATTGCTAGTATGGGTATATATGTCGTGAGCAAAAATGTGATGTTAGATCTGCTTCGAGAGAAGTTTCCTGGAGCAAATGATTTTGGGAGTGAAGTTATTCCTGGTGCAACTTCCATTGGGTTGAGAGTAAGTTCTCATTTCATACATTCTTCTTTGTAATTTCTATGTTCCTATTGATAAAAAAGGTTCTTCTTTTGTATGTCCACTTTTGGAAAAAGAAAGGAATATTTGTCAAGGATCTTGAATAGTTGAAAATTCCAAGTTCTGTTTTTCTGCCACATCAGCAAGTTGAGCTTCATTGTAGTCTAGTATTACATGATTGCAAATATCCTTTAATTGGAAACTTAACAAATGCTTTCTAGTGAATACTAGTGTCACAAATTGATTCGCTATGGCTTTCTAAAGGTTTTCCAGTATCTTTTGTTTTCCTGCTTCCCTGTCTCTAGAATTCCAGCCCTCAGACTACTGTTTGTTTTATGTCTACAGGTTCAAGCTTATCTGTATGATGGCTATTGGGAAGACATTGGTACCATTGAGGCATTCTATAATGCAAATTTAGGGATAACCAAAAAACCAGTTCCAGATTTCAGGTACCTTTTGTTCTAAAACTAGTTTATAGTTGTTACTGTTTTGGTGCACCAGTTGATGTGTTGTCATGCTATCAATTTGAACTTGGTTTTATGCTTGCCTAATTTTAAACTTTAAATTGTAGCTTCTATGATCGTTCCTCCCCAATCTACACCCAACCTCGGTATTTGCCTCCATCCAAAATGCTTGATGCTGATGTCACAGATAGTGTTATTGGCGAAGGTTGTGTGATAAAGGTAAGCTCTTGGTCAGAGAAGTCAGCATCATGCTAACTTGTTTGGTTGACTATGATGTCAACATACATATCCTAATCCCTTGTACTCTTCAATCTTAGAAAAAATTTACATTTATATCCTATTATGGCAATTATGATGGAGATCAGTGTAACCTATTGCAGTCATGCTTATTCAACTCACTCCCTGTCTTTTACCTAATGCAGAACTGTAAAATTCACCATTCTGTTGTTGGGCTGCGATCTTGCATATCAGAGGGTGCTGTCATTGAAGACTCATTGCTGATGGGAGCAGACTACTATGAGGTAAAACTTGTTGTAGATATGAAAGCAACCTACTGCTTTCTATGTCAAGACATGATGGGGAAAAACATCTTTCAGTTTTATGAATGAACGAATGAATTTTCCTTATAGAAGTCTGTTTTCTGTCGGTTTAGATTTAATTTACTAATGCATGAATTATGATGGTCACAGACGGATGCTGACAGGAGGTTTCTGGCTGCAAAGGGTAGTGTTCCAATTGGTATTGGCAAGATTTCTCACATCAAGAGAGCCATAATTGACAAGAATGCTCGAATTGGGGACAATGTGAAGGTTAAGACATTATCAGTTTAACATGAATTTTCTAATTAATTATCACTTTGAAGTCTCAATTTTGTTCTTATATCCTTTTCTTTTAAGGTCCTATAAAATTCTTGTTCATCAAATAGAGTTTTCTCTTAGTTTCTTTATAATGATATTACTAGTTGTCGTAGCTTAAGGTTCACCAAGAAAAAGAACCAGTGAGAGCTGTTACTGAAAAACATAATAAAAGATGGAAATTCTTTCTGCTACAAATAAAAGATAGAAATTATAAAAATCATTGTAAAAAATTATATGTATATTAACGTAGCTTCATATTTCCAGCTGATGCATTGCATGCAATGTTGTAGTGGACATTCATATTGAGTTGTTAATTCAAATTTTACTTTCTTCTTTGCCGTCAGTCTTTTAACATTTCATATTTTATATTTGTGAGATTACAGATTATCAACAGTGACAATGTGCAAGAAGCAGCAAGAGAAACCGATGGATATTTCATAAAGAGCGGGATCGTGACAGTGATCAAGGATGCCTTGATTCCTAGTGGAACAGTGATCTAATCTGCATTTTGTACCTGTTTAATGCTGACCACGGAGGCTCTACTTTTCTAGTTACTGGGCTTAGAGAAGCCATGCCACTACGCAGCTATAGCAACTTATTAGAAACTCTACTTTCAGGTGTTTTGTCGTATGATCAATGTAATGTATATTTCTCGGTACTACAATGTAATTATAGAGGAAGAGACCTCAGAAATTTGCTTTGTAGATGTTTTACTTCTTTTATCTCAAATAAAATAAAGTTTTGCCATTTCTCTCTCTCTCTCTCTCTCTCTCTCTCTCTCTCACACACACACACACACACACACCAGTACACTACTCATTAGTTGCTACAGCAGTTCAACAATCTCATGAAATAANAGAAAGCTATCGACGACGCCTTTCCATTGGTGGTTTCAGATCACTCATCCGACCATCCATGAAGACGCAGGGAAGCAAAACCAGTCACGCCTTCCCGCCGGCAATCTCCCATTTCCGGCCACGACGAGACCCCAAACCACCCAAGATCTCTTCCTCTTATCGAGCTAGACCTCATGGTACCCTTCCCCTGCCTCAACAACCAACCAAAAAGCCATCAATTTGAGTTTTTTACTGAGGTGTGAATAGTGACCGAAATTTTGCCGAAATTTCGGTAATTTCGAAAATTTCGCCGAAATTTCGGCGAAAAATTAATATGTTGGTGTTAGAATTTCCATACCCCAAAAAACGAAATTTTCGGAGAAATTTCGCCGAAAATTTCGAAATTTAACACCTTGATTCCACCCCTTTCATCAATTAATGCCAATAAACACATACCGCATTCTTGACCAATATTGTCCTTACCTGTCAACAACAAAATCATTTTGGTAAAACCAGAACATGTTATAGACCTAGTACAATCAGCAAAAAGAAAAAAAATGGTTAGCTTGACGCAAGATATCAATAATGAGAAAATAAATTGGCTCCTTAAAATACATTAATTTTTTATTAAGGACTTCTGTAGATGAGACAGAAAATTAATTAGTTTACATAAGCCTGTCAGTGTCGTTATGATTAGACAACTTAAATAACAGCGCTCCATCTAGTGAGGGCTTGAAAATTAAATTTCAACAACCTACTTCTGTGAAGATAATTAAAACTCAATTCAAAGGCAAAGCTATTAATTAATCATATCATATATATAAAAGGGTCCCTTGTTTCCCTCCCAGTCTCACTTAATGGTTATCAGAAAGATGCCTAGATTGTCAATACCACTTACAACTTACAAGGTCTTGACATCTCATAAGTCATTAGTAACATATTGCCCAAAATCTTTCAGCACTATGCCACTTCAAAGTCATCATTTCCAATATTATGGATGATATCAAGACTTTCAAAGGCAATAGACATAATTACAAAGAGTCAAATGGATCATTGTTTCACATACTTTAATCACTTTCCCATGTTGGTCCACGATTTAATTTTTGTCTCACTCCAGTCCAGTGTCCCAAAGTAGTCCATTCCATCACTTTTGGGCCAACGTCCATTTGTTTCTGTCTCGTGCAGCACACATGGGCTTTCTGAGAGGGCAAAAGAAAGTATTTTCATGCAACTACACTCTTGCCAAAACAAAGAATTATAAAAAACTTAACAAACTAAAACAAAGAATTAAAAAAAACTAAGGGAAAAAAAAGGAGTTTGATAAAAGAAAAGAAGTAGTGGGTATATGTGGTGTGTTGGATTTTTTTTTCTTTTGTTTTGCTGGTTCTGCGTGAGAAAGAGAGGGTTTTTGTTGGTTATTTTCATCAATATGTATGCTGCCACACCTTCTCCTATTTCTGCACCGAATTTGGGTGTGCAGTCAATGAAAATATCCTTTTGCTCTAAAAAAATCCATGTTCGCAGCACGTGATGAAAATAAACGGCAATTGAGCCAAAATAGACGGAAAAGACCAACTTGAATCACGTTAACTAATAACTGGACCAATTTAGGATGAAATTTTAATGGTGGACCAACTTGGGAAAATGGGTAAAGTTTGTGAACCAAAAGTGCATTTTACTCAATTAAAAATCAACATAAATATTTATCCACAGATGCACTACTATATTTGATTATTTTTTAATGAAATAATATAAAATAAATGAAGGGTACCAAACTTACCTTTTTTCTCTTAGTCCCAAGTGATCAAGTTCAGCTTTCGTGAGATGTTGAAGCCTCCTTGACCATTTTCCTCCATTTATCCTTAAGATCAACTGGAGTACGGGTCGCGTGAAATACATTTTGACCGAATTTCAAAATTTTCCTCCAGGGGATTTTTTTGCCTGTTGTATTTGAATAAATTTTCACTCCCTCCTGGAGCATAAGATAATTTAAGTTAGTTTCCAATTACACGAACAATCAGAAGAACACAATTTCCTTTGCCTACACAGTTCTGAGATCAAATGAGACATGTAATTGCATTTTTTATACCCTGATCAGCAATATTTTTTTTTATCTTTATAAGATTTATCCATGCAAATCTTTTGAAGGAACAAACTCCAAGAACTTCTCAAAAGCAGAAAGAAAAAGAGAGCTTAGCATATTTAAGAAAGGCTAAATTAAAGACAAAGAATATTTAAGACTTTGACATTCCCAGTGACTGACTCATATCATTCTATAGACTACAGGTATGCTTAAGCACTTTTCTCCTGCTCATATCAAGGCCGTTAACATGCCCATAAAAAACCCACTGTCTCACACTTTCACCATTGAAACCACAAAAAAACAACTGAAGTTGTAATACATTGCCTAAAGTACATGCCATGAACTAGTACATGACATGTCAATACTTCCTCTCATCAAGGTTAGAATAAAAAAAGTATAATACTTAACTTTGTCTCACAATCCAAATTTTTCCTCCATTATAAAAGAGAAAGGGAGAGATATATCTTAGAAAACAGCAATACGAGTTTCTAAATGAAGCCAAAAGACAAGGCGATTGGCATAAGCTGGGACGAAATCACACATCAATGATACTCTTTAGGAAAAGGTTTTAGACAGAATTAGCTGTTACAATTTCAGATGATGAAATATATTCCATAAAGGCAGAGGCTATGACCACAAACAAATACCTTTATTGTTTCTAACTCCTCGTCTTTCCAGAATAGTCTCTTACGCTTCCCAGTATAAATCACCAAGTTTCTGCAGCAAAATGGTAGAAATAATTGATTATTGATTGGTAATTGTATGAGAATAACAAATGGTTCCACCAATTACTATTTTCAAAAAAAAGGTACCAAACTCATAAAAATAAAGTTAAAATTGATATATATGACTCATGATCACCTTGAAGATTCCTGAATTTGTCTTGACTCCTTGGAGGAGGCAGTAGCTTTCTCATTTTGGTTTTTAGCATCCTCCTTTACATCACTAGTTTGACGAGATGGTGATCTCATTGATTGAGGGGGCGCTGTCCTTTGTTTTTTCTTTTGCCAATGAGGGGCTGCTGTCCTTAACGGAGCAACTTGAGGCTGTTTTGTCTTTTGTGCTTTTTGTTTGAGACGCTTTTTATGGTTTCTGAGAGACCCATAATCTAAATCATCAGATTGAGGCCCAACATTGGCATTTGCAGGCACCTCCATTGCTTCTGCTTTCCTTTGTTCTTCATCCTCACAGCCTTCATTCTCCTCGGACACCCTCATGCCATCCTCCTCTCCATGGTCTAATCCATCATGTGCATTGTCTTTATCTGTCTTTTCTTGTGCATAACAAGCATTTAGAGGCTCAGCATCCACTTGATCTGTATCTTCAACAACAATATCCTCATCCTGATGGACCTGGGCCTCATCTATTCTTTCTCCATCTTGTACATTTTCAAACTCATGCGTTTCTGACGCGCATGGCTCGTCCAATTTTCCATTAGTTATGTTATCCTGAATCGCCTCAATGCCTGTGGTTGTGCCTTCACCTCTACAAACTACATTGTCACCGCTATTGTCCTCATCTTCAATCTCCCTTCTGTGCTTATTGCCCCTTTCCTTGGGTTCATCTTCTTCTACTCCCACAGATCGATTCTGAACTTGACCACCATCCCCCTTTTTTCCTTCTGTTGTGTTATCCCGACGCGCCCCAATGCCTGCTGTTACGCCTTTACCTCTACTACATACATTGCCACCGCCATTACCCTCATCTTCAATCTCCCTCCTGTGCTCATTGTCCCTTTCCTCAGGCTGATCTTCTTCTACTCCCACAGATTGATCCCAAACTCGACCATCTTCACGACCACAACTATTTCCATCTCTTCCATCAATAAACTTGGACAACACCTTCTTGGAAGCCACTGCCTTCCTCCTCATCTTCCGAGTCCGCACAACCACTCGCTTGTACGCACAATAAGGACAATAGAACTTACCCATTTCATCAAACACAGGTTTAGAGCACATACACCTCTCATGTATAGCAATTGGGCATCCGACCTCAGTACAAACCAGCACTTCCCCACTTTTACTATCACAATTACACCTAATACAATTCTCTATGTCTAAGCTACCAGATCCCATAGTTTCTTCAAGAACTATTGTTTGCTTGTTCAACTCAACACTCATAATATCATCATCTTCTTCACGGTCATCATCATCATCATCCCAACAAATTGCGATGGGACTCAACACTCAAGGACTCAAATCACAAATATTTTGCAACTAGACAAGTGTGAAATTTGGAGAATTATGTAGTTTCGAACCTGAGTGAAGAGCTAAGGGAGTGCCCTAGTTGTGGTGGTGGTTCTGCAACTTTTCACATGCTTCCCCCTGCTTGTCGTTTCTTGCTCTCTCTCAACGGACGACGCTCGCCGTCACGTTCTGGTACCGAGCGCGAAACTAATACGATGTCGTATGGACTAATACTAACAAGGCCTGCCAGATTGGACTCCATATAATTGAAATGAGAAGGCCTGGGTCGGCCCAAAAGAAAATGGAAATTTTTATTAATTAACTCCTTTTAATACCAAACTCATTTTAACCCTCGCTTCTTTTTTGACTGTTTTGGCTATTTTCGGACCAAATTACCCCAAAAATACATGCCTCTTCTCACTCCCCAAATTTTCAGAATTCCTCTTTTTTTCTTTTTCCAAATTTTTAAAGGATAAAAGACAAATTAAAATTTGTGTCAATAACATATTATTTATTCAAAATGCCCCACACGGCCACACGCTAAAAAAAAATTTATTTCGGTCCATTTTTAAATTGCATAAAAATTAGATTCATACAAATTTAATAGTAAGACAAGGCATATTCATTTTAATTTTCAATCTAATTTTATGATTCTTTATTACTCAACATTATAGAGATAGTGACGCATCGAGTTTGATATTGTTGCAAAGCTTATCAAGAGCAAAACAACAAACAAATGAATGACAATCAATTCATTACACAAAATTTCTTTTTTGAATCGTTTGACATTCATGCATCTTATAGTATACTCTTAAATTTTGGGCTCACATTGATGCATTTGAATTAAAAAATAAAGTCATACATATTTTGGTAAGTAGACTTTTGCTTTATAGGAAAATGATCGATGTTCTACTAAAACAGGGAAAGTTTCCATGGAAAAAATTAATTAGAATTTTCCAATACTATTTTGTCCCTATTAACCATTCAAAACATGAATTATGTTACATTCCCTATTCTATTATGTAATAAATAAAGATAATTAGAAAAGTAAAGAATTTTTGTTTTATATTCCTATGCAAACCAAACTCGAAAATAGAAATAAAAAAGATTTTTTAGTTACTTTTTCAATATTACCAAACATATAAATAAATATGAATTAATTTTATAGTAGTTTAATACCGCGAATCGGATTAAATGTTAAGCTTAAATGAAATTTTTTTTCCTCAGATAAAACTTGTTGAATAGGAATCAAATAGCTAAACAAAACCTGGGCTACACCAACAACTGTATCATTGAAGGTTGGAAAAAATAAAACCTGGTTTCATTAAAAAATAAAAACTGGTTAATGTGAAAATTTGAGCGGGAGATTATTGGTGGGTGTCCAGTGTCCTTTTTTTATATTTTGCTGGCCATGTGGGTCCAGTGTCGAACGTTCTTGTTCCTCGTATTGTGACGGAAAAAGCGAGACATTGAGAGAAAGTTATTGATGTGAAAATGAAAGGAAAAGCAATAAGGAAAGAAATTTGCTGTGCATGTAAAATGTATGTCTGAAAATAGGAACAGAAAATAATGTATTTGTTGGGCGAAAATGGCGGGCTCGAGTGGCTGCGGTCTGTGGATCACATTCACATACATTAACATACGTCCTACTCTTTTCAGTTTTCAACGTTGTTTTCCTCTTTTATCAAAAACCATTGATTAGGAGTCTAGGACCCAATAACTACCTCCTCTTTCCTTTTCTTCTTCTACCTTCCATTGTTTCTTTACTTTGGAAGGAGTTTGTTTTAGATCTTATTATCAAAAAAGCAATATTCAATTCTGTTGCTAACATGCATGTTCTCTCGGTCGTACACAACTATAATTGAGTTCATGCATATATATTCCATCGCCACAAGGTTAGTTCTCTACTTGCCATGATTAATACTTTTCGTTGTTTTATTTGTTGGGGTTAAGAAATTGATGCTGTTACACAAATTTCACCTGGGTTTGATTAAAAACAGGTAAGGAATACATATATGTATATAATGTGCGTATGTATGTATAGGCCCGTTTTAGTTTTATTTATTGGGGTCCAAATTTCATCTGGGTTTTATTAGAAAAAGGTAAAGAATACATATAATATGTATGGGTGTGTGTGTGTGTGTGTGTGTGTGTGTGTAGGCCATCATGATCATGCTTTGGCAGGCTACAATATAGAAGTTGTGCCAATCTATATGTATATATGTTGATTGGGGAGAATGTGGTGAAACAGTGATGCTCGTGTTTGGAGATGGAATTCTTGTTGATTTCTTGGCATAGTATTGTACTACCATCCCATGGATACTAATAATCATTATTTCAACAACAACACTGCCAACAACAACGATGCAGCCACGACCAGACTACATTCCCATGTTGAGGTCAGGTTATTCTTCATTACTAAATCTTTGGCTATATCATATGGTATCAAAGGCATTTGCTCTTATTGGTAGTGATAGTCTGATATCATGCAACTTGGTTCCACAGATGGGATCAATAGAGCGCAAACCAATGTTTGAGTATGAAAATCAAAGCTTAGTTGGTCCTGTGAAAAATTCTTTGGATGAGACTCCCCTCAGATCTCTATATTCTGGTGGTTCAGAAAGCTATTGTCCACATGTCATGAAGAATAGTGTGCTTGATAGCATCAAGATTGTAGTTTTCAGTTCCAAAATTAACTTACTTATGCCCTGTGGCCCTTTAGCAATCGTGGTTGATAAATTGTCTGGGTCTGGCCATCATGTGAGTTGTCTCTCTATCTGTTTCTGCGTGAATATCTTTTTGGATCATCATATGTTGTATGTTTGCTTATTTGATTTTTTTAAGTGCATACCAGGGTTGGGTCTTCCTTTTGAGCCTGTTGGGCATCATACCTTTGGCTGAGCGCTTAGGATATGCAACAGAGTAAGAGTTTTCGCATTCTCTTTGTATTTTCTTTATTTGCAAACAATAATGTTCATGAGTTCCTTTTTGAGCTCTACAGGACATGGGACTATGGGAGTGGCTGTGTGGGTGCTGAACATAGGTCCCAAATCTATGTTCACAAGTGAATCCAACAGCCTATGCTCTACAAACTTCCAGTTAACTTGATTTATTAGGGAACCTACATTTGTTATAGTATTGTAGCATATTATGATTTGATCAACATGCAGCACCTGCACCCGATGTGCATTCTAACTTGCAATTAATGTGCAATAATGAGTGCCTAATACAGCTTGGCTTGTTCTGATGCAGGCAGCTGGCTTGCTATACTGGACCTACAGGTAATTCTGTAGCTAATTCAAATATCAGTGTTTACTTCCCCCTTCACATTTACATCTTTAGGTTTTATGAAAAACTAACTTTTGAGTATACTGGTCAATGCCAGATTCTACAAGTCTTCATGAAACTTTTTGAGATTTTGAGCACTGTAAATAGTCTGTGCTGTATAGAACGAAATTTGCTGTTTTTTGTAATAAGAATATATAACCAAGTACCACATGATCCAAGTGCTGCCATCTGCATCACATGTTAGCTTTCACAATTTCCTGTGGTAGCTCAAGCTTCTGATTCTTATGCCTATAAATGTACATCAGTGTATTTTGGTCACAATGTGAATCATGATTGATGATTGCAAGATGATAGGTCCTGCAGTTAGGTTCATGATATTCATTTGGTTCATTCACCCATAACTCCGGTTATGTGTTCTTTAAATTTTGCAGTTGGAGGTCTTTTAAATGCTACTTTTGGAAATGCAACAGAATTGATAATATCACTTTATGCTCTGAGAAGTGGCATGACGCGTGTTGTTCAACAGTCGCTACTAGGCTCAATCCTGTCAAACATGTTGCTAGTTCTTGGATGTGCATTCTTTGCTGGTGGACTTGTGTATTCTAAGAGGGAACAAGTATTCAACAAGGTATGTTTTTTTTTAAAAAAAATTTTTTACCACTAAAGCATGGCTACTCTTTGAAAAAGAAGAACTGTGATTTGTTGGGTTTATTTTGTCATATGTCATCTATCATCTATACCTTTCTCTACACAAAGCTCAAAGTTCCTATATTCTCAGGCAACTGCTGCAGTGAACTCTGGATTGCTATTGATGGCAGTCATGGGTCTGCTCTTTCCAGCTGTATTGCATTCTACTCACACAGAGTTGCACTCTGGGAAGTCTGCGTTATCCCTTTCAAGGTTTACTAGCTGCATTATGCTTGTAGCATATGTTTCCTATCTGTTTTTTCAGCTGAAGAGCCAGCAGAATTTATACGTCCCAGTTGATGAGGTTGGTACCAGAGGAAAATACTTATTTATTTAATTCTTTCTTTTCAGTCTCCACCATTAAGGACCACATACCATGCTACTAATTTGTACATTTGCACTGTTCTAGTGTGTTATGAAATTGAATATGGACAAACTTTAACAGCTTGAAATTCTTTAAGATTCATTTTTTTCTCGAAACAAAGTTTTTAGGATATGTATAGTTTCCGGAGACAATGACTTGCTCTGCTTTAATTTGTTTGTGAACAAGTTTTAACTCATTTTTCCAATGAATCATACTGTGTTAAAATGAATATGTTATTGGATGAAAACAGAAATAAAATAAGTGAAGTTTGGTTATTATGCTCACTGACAGAAGAATGGTAAGCGAAAGAGACTATCTCTCTCTCTCTCTCTCTCTCTCTCTCTCTCTCAGTTTGTGCAATTTCTCTTTTGTGGTCTGATGATGTATACGAATTTGGCTTAAAACCAGGGAGAGAATCATACTGAAGGTAATTCAGTTGATGAAGAGGATCCCGAGATCTCTAAGTGGGAATGCATAATATGGCTATCCATTCTGACTGCATGGATTTCGGTCCTCTCAGAATATTTAGTTAATGCTATAGAGGTAATTCTTCCATCCTATTGTCCTACTAGAGTTTTTTTTTTGTTTCTATCCCTTTGTATTTATATTTTTACAAGTCATTCTTGTGGTATTAAATAATAATGTTTTCAGGGTGCATCTGTTGCAATGAACATCCCAGTGGCATTTATTAGTGTTATTCTGCTCCCAATTGTTGGGAATGCAGCAGAGCATGCAGGTGCTGTTATGTTTGCCATGAAAGACAAGCTTGTAAGTGGTTGTCCTTTGGTGCCACAATACAATCACGCATGACTCATCATACTTTTGTTGTTGACTTTGACTCAATGTCTCATGCAGGATATAACTTTGGGAGTGGCAATAGGCTCATCAACCCAAATCTCTATGTTTGGAGTGAGTACCGAACATCATATGTATTTAGACTGACATTTATCATTTGAAAACATGTGCATGTGTGATACTTAATCTTGATACTAATGATTTAATCTTCAGGGAACAGAAATGTAGTTACACGTGTTGATTTTGTTCATGCTTCCAAATATCTATGGCTTTGTTGTTGTTTCTTAACAGTTATAACTTGAAAATTAGTTCATCGGAAGAATTTATTGCTGATTTTCCTCAATCTCTTGGGGTTATTACTCTTTAAATCCGCATTGTTGTTTCTACTGCTGCAGATTCCCTTTTGTGTGGTGGTTGGGTGGATCATGGGGCGTCCTATGGACTTAGATTTCCAACTGTTTGAGACAGCCACGCTTTTCATAACTGTTCTAGTGGTAGCCTTCATGCTACAGGTTTGTTATTTGAGAAAATTATCTTTTCCATTCTCATAGGTCAAGGTAACTTGACTAGGGAAGGATCATTCTACAGCTAATAGTATAGCTTGAGTTACTTGGCTGTGAATGGCAACTTTGGAAAGCTTATAGTTAGTTACTATAACAATATCGTATTTTAAAGTTGGAATAGGCCTATGAAACATCAATAACCTCTAAATAAATTTGTGACGTCCAATACCTAGACTGCGCGCACAATTGCATGCAGAAGGACCTGAATGTTGGGGTTTGTGGTGTTTCCTTAATCTGCAGTAAATATTCTTCTTCTGTGTTTTTGTTTACATGGATTTAATTTGAACTTGCAGGAAGGAACGTCTAATTACTTTAAAGGACTAATGCTCATTTTTTGCTACATTATTGTTGCTGCAAGTTTCTTTGTACATATAGACCCTACTTCAATACGTGAGTCATCACTTCCTTTTCTCTCAAGTGAATGGTTTATCCAACTTTAATTAGTTTAAAGTGTCTTCTTATTATGTGTGAAGGCTTTGGCTCTGAATAATTACTCTGAAATTTTATTTTATTTGAAATCATAAAAACAGTTATGGAACATCATGTGGGAATGACCTTTATCTATCATGCATTACAGGGCATCTGCATAGTCTACTTATTCCTCTACATAAGGTCTTTTTTGTGGAAAACCATTTTTCAAACACATATTTTTTCATGTCTCGGACAAGTTTATGTAGTGAATACATCTTTGTTTTTGTAATACTTTCATTTGAAAGATTATTTTGTACTTCCAATATAATGGAAAACAGAATGGATTCATTTCTCATCTGCAGAATTCATTTCTAATTTTGGCATGATGCATATTTCTGCAGGGGATAAGCCCCAAAAACCTAAGCAGTAAATGAAGCAATGAAGTGAATCTACTAATACATAAAGTCAGTGGCATGTGCTGAAGATGTGGTTTTGCCGGTAGCCTCCTGAAACCTTGACAGTATTTCTCAAGAGGAGGATTTTGAACATGAAGCATTATATTGATTCTGATAGTTTTCCCAAGTTGTAATATAATATACCATATATGGGGATACATTTCTGTCCCACATACATTGGAGCAGGGAAAAGAAGATAGCTGGATATGGAACATAGTTTCAAATGATGTTAAAAAACTAGGAATGGTAAAAATCAAATGTAAGGTTTTGCAGGGGTGTATTCATTTTTCCTTATATTCATCTGTTAGGAAAAAGAAAAACAAGTTGGTGGCAATTGTTTTATGTACAAGTTTATTTTCTAGTCAATTATGCCATGTACAGTATCAATGTTAAAATTATATTTTACTGTTAAGACACTGGGTTACATGGATTTTCCAGTCAGCCATCCATTGATATTATTATTTACTTATTTGTGTAAAGCCAGACATGGTTAGCAGCAGCTGCAGCTTAGGCTTGCTCTTCATTATTGCAGGACTTGTGTTGTCTCCTCCATCCTCAAAGCTCCAAGGGCTTGAAGGGTGTTTCTATTTGATTTTAAGGCTATTCTTTAGGCTAATAGGCTATGGATCTTCAAAATTTGGATTGAGGTTTTGTGAATGGTTAGAGACTATAACCTATGAATTAGATTTTTGAAGAAATTTGTTTGGTATGGACTTTGTGAACCAATTAAATGATACATATTTATTTATAAGAAAAAAAATGGTATGGTAATCATCGAAAATGTTGTGTGAACAATTAGTAATGAGCATCGAATGCTCTTTCTATCACTCATTATCTATAATATGAACATTAACATTTAAACGGTTCTCTATAATGATTTTATTATGTTATTAATTTTTTTGGTAATGATCCTATTCAATTTTTTTTTTTAAAATGCTATTATTTAAAAAAAAAAAAAAGAATAGAAAACTCATCTTTGGAGTTGGTGGCGAGTGGCGAGTGGCGACGTGCCGAATCATCCTCTTTACTTCAGAGAGTTTTATAATGTGCAGGAATTCTATCCTATGTTCCTATACGTCGTTAAACTCCATCACACACTTACCAAAAAAAAAAACTAATGGCGGTTGCTGAATCCCAATTCCCAAACCCTAACTTGGGGAGGCTGAGAAGAGAGTGGCAGTGTCAGAGTGACTGAGAGACCGAGACCTTGCTGAAAGTCTCAAACCCTTTGTTTTTTATCTTCACTGCACAAAGTAGAGGGAGGTAGAGGGAGAAGAAGACATTGGATCCCTTAACACGTGACAAAGCTAGTTTCTCCAGTGCGTTGGAATCACAGTGCATTCACTCAACACAATGGTAAATTGCTCTCAAACAAATCCATTGCAGCAGTTCACAGTTTATATATGCCTTAGGGTTTAATTTGAATTTGAGTTTTGTTTGTTTGAATGATAGACGGGTCGAGGTGGAGGAGGTGGAGGAGGTGGAAGGGACCGGTTTCGGATGGAGCACCAGGACAAAACGCGGCGTTTTGACGGCAAAACCAGCAAGGCTCCGCCGTCTAGACACTTGTGGGTTGGGAATCTTTCTCACAGCATCGTGGAGGGTGACCTCACCCATCACTTCTTGCAGTTCGGAGAGCTCGAAAGCGTGGCTTTCCAGCCCGGTCGGAGCTATGCCTTCATTAATTTCAAGCAGGAAGACGAAGCCATCGCCGCCATGGAGTCTCTTCAGGGTTTTCCTGTTGCAGGCAACCCGCTGAGGGTCGAGTTTACTAAGGCGGTTAGTTACTTTTTATTTTTTGAAGATGCTTTTTTTTATCTGTATTGTAAGTATACACTATGTAGTATGCGTGTGTATAACTTCGTTACCTCAATGTTGAAGGCCATCATAGGTGCCTAATTTGCGTAATCTTTGAGTTTGAGCAAGAATATATTGCACGGTTCACCAAACTTGTGTTGTTTAATCTAAATAATCAAAATGCTCCATGAACAGACATATTGCAATTGATAACAGTTCCAGGTTCCACGAAATTCATTAATCAATCAGATATTGTGAACCAGCATAATCACAAGGCTTACATTCAAAGTAAATGTGTATAATAACAGAATTTAGGTCTTTTAAGGCTAAATGGATGGGCATGTGCTGCTTTGCTGTCATTCTACGGTTTTCCAGTGTAAATGATCCTAGCATTTCCATATTTGATCTGGTCTCAGCCTTTCAATACTTTCAAGATTAGTTCTTTGAAAGTTAAGCACATGCAAGAGATTGCAACCCAATCTCTCACTTTTTTTTTCTTTCCAAATGTTTATTGACAAACTTGTTGACTTAGCATAATCAGTGAATGAGAGTGTTGTGGTTGCATGCCTATCGAAGAATTATGTCCTGTAATGTGAAAACGTTTTTGCCTTGTATTCTTGCCTATAAAAATAGCAGGAAACCATGTACAAGTTGGAGATTGAGGTTTAACTGCAAAATCTGAAGAATGGCAAGGATGTATATGCCATGCCTAGCATAACATCATTCCGCTGCCATCCTTCCATTTTGTGTCCTGATCATAATTAACAATTAATTCAGAATAAAAAGGTATAAGCAAACCATTGTTTCACTTTTATCTGATCTTACTGTCATTTTTCTTGTCTAACTGGAGTCACAAATATATCAGCTATGCTGGGGTTGAGATTTGAGAATCATCTGTTCAGTAGTGGAGGCTGATATGATAGTTTTGTCTCTGAAAATCATAATTAGACTGGGTTTGAGTGCTGTAGTCGACTTCCATTTTTCAAAGTAATGGGATTGTTCTTATTAAAAAAATAAGTAATTGTGATTGTGAAGCAATTGCCTCATGTGAACTTAGTAATTTTCTCTCTCGTAGTCCCAATTTATCCATTCTGTTTTCTTTCTTACAATCTCTGAATTCACATTTGGGTAACATTGTATGCATAATGCGATAATATTAGCTAGTGTTGTACATTTTTTGTTAGTGTTGTCTTCTGTTGCATTCACTTGTTAGGGATGCAATGAACTTATCATAAAAAATAGAAGATTATCAAATACTAATTAAAATTTTTTCCTATCGAGAATTAGTTCCTCTATATCTCAAGAGACAGTTTGGAAAAAATCTAAAGACCTTGTTGTTCCCATCATTGAGAATTTGGTCAAATTGTTACCTGGTTGGTGGCACTAGGATCCCATCTAGAGAAAAGTTTCAGGAATGAATCTGTTTTATTGCTTGCATTTAAGAGCCTTTATTAGTGCCATCAGATTGTGGTGTGCCTACATATCTAGATAGGTATATAAATTCATAAATCTTTGGTAAGAAGAAGCTTAATTGACTTTTTAAAAGAATGTGACCGCAAATAGAAGAGAACAGTTCTGAAAATTGAAAAGAAATATTGAATGTGCCTCCATATCTTTCTTCCTTGGAAGAAAGTAAAACATTAAAGACGCTTTACCCTAGACAAGGAAGTACCAAAAGAAAAAGCATAAAAGTGAGTGGCAAAATCATGAAATTGGTGCATCCAGTATTTTTCACAAGGAAAAGCAAAAGACAAGAAAGATAGAATATGGAGTTCTCAACAAAGAGGATATGGTTCATAAATTTTTATTGGATTAATCTAACAATCCGCCTTCAAATTTCAAGCTCTTGGAGAATAATAAGAGTCCATTTTAGCATCAAGATCGGTAATGTGACTATGATAACATGTTAAAGCAATCCAATCTTAAAAACATCGTTTGTCACATCAAAATGATTCCAGAACTAGCAAACATTGAAACCCCGTTAATAGAAAGCAACTCAGCATAGATAATATGCAAGAGCAAGAAAAAAAAAAATTTACCTATGCAACCTCTCCAAGTATGTCCAATAACAATGTGACTGAATTTATAAGATAAAGACAAATTAAATCCCGATTGCATGCAGCTAGACAGGAGGGTTTATGAGAACATGAAAGTCCTGGAAGTGGATTATTTTTTAACACATTTGGTGAGTTTCATTAAAGGTCCAGCCACGGTCCAATGCATCCTCAAATTCTGTTTATTTTTCAATTGCCAGAAATATGCTATAACACAGATCACAAGAGGGAAAAAAGCCTCTTGGAATAAGCAAAATGTTGTGCATGTGTTGTCTATTCCTATTCTGCAATACCTCAACCACTGTGTAGTGTTTGAATTAAGAATTTATATGCATACTTATATGCTTTAAAAACTATGAGATGCTATAACACTCATAATTGCATATTATGGTTCAATTTATTTTCAAGTATGGTTTATATTTCGGATTCAAATGGAGCACAACCAATGACTGCAGGTCGCATACGAATGACCAGAAATCTTTGTGTAACTCACACTTTCAACACTCATTATTGATTAAAAATATGCAAATTGTGGAAGCCGAGGCTCCTAAACGTTTTGAATCTTATGGATGTTGCATCAAATTAATTATTGATAATGGATTTCCTCTAATCTACATTGTCCTCATTCTTTTTCAAAAGCCAACCAAAAAAGAAATAAAGCTGCCATGAAAATCCAATCCACTATAATAATGCAACAGCTGGATGCTGCATGCTTTAGGTAACTGCATCCCCATTATCTTCATCTTCCATTTGAGTCATGTTAATGGATGTAATGCAATTCTCAGGGTAGCCTTATAGCAGGTATTCTAAGTTGTTCTAAGAGTTTATGTAAGAGGGGTTCATATGAGTTGAAATAAGGTGTGTACCACTCAGCGCAGTGGTACGGCTGGAGCAGTTTGAAATCTTTTTTCAAATTGGAACCTCTAAGCACATTGCTCAACTCCTCCAGTTGAAAGTCTTTTCTGAGATTGTTTGCCAAGGTTTACAATTTTTGCCTTGGGAGACCCATTTGCTCAGAGTACTTTTTGGCAATACTGTAATGTTCATCAGTCATCACTTAATCCGGGTCAACAGTGTTAAATTCCTGCAGGTCTTAATGCGTTCAAAACTTTGATCATTGCACTCTTGGAATATCTGTATCGTAATGGTTAAGAAAAAAAGTTATATAGGGCTTGGTTTTTTATTTAGAAATACTTGAATTCATGTGTACGAGATGAAAAAGATGAAGCACTGGGTTATGGAATGAAATTTGCAAATCAAAAGTTATGTTTGTTGCTTCATCTTTTCTGCTGTGTTATCCACTTAAAATATAAGTTGTGGAGAGAACTGTTATATGTGCATGGCGTGTGATGGTGTAGTGCATATGGTGTTATTGCCACAGTTATAAATTCATCGGCTTGAGAAAAGCCATCTTAATTAGTTTATATCCTGATAGGCTTACATTGCCCTTTGAGCCTCCTTTGAAACTGGCTTTTAGCCTGGTAATTGATCCTTCTGCAGACTCTCAATTTAACAGGTCCAAACTTAGTATATAGATGCATTATTCTAGTTGTCTTCAGGATTGCTAATGAACTGACGAGTTAATTTATAGGATTCTCAAGGTGGGAGGGAATACAAATATCTCTAAAACTTGAATAGAAGGTAGATTAGGGTTTGATTGTGTATACTGAAGATCTGGTTTCTACTATATACATAATAACAGTTGAATAAGTATGTACTGATAATGGGTCAAGTTCTCGTCCAGCTAATTTGTGGACCATTTCTTGAAGGATGAGCTGGATCTATTGCTTTGATTTCAAATATCAGAAGTTCATTTCGATATTAGAGGGAAAGGGTCTGTCATCTCGTTTGGAATCATTAGCTTGCTAGTTTGACAATTTAATGTAATGATTATGGAATGGGGTTTTGTAGAGGATTTTTCCATTTTAAGGATTGTGCTTCATTGGGAACTTTAGGCTAATTATTGACCAAGTACTAGCCCCATATTGTTTTAGAAGGAAGTTATATTATATGGTTATATTTTGTGACTGTTGGAAGCTCCAATCAGAATGGTAAGTATTACATTTGATGTCAAATAAGCAGTTGAACTAAAGGCTATATTGAGCTTGGTTAATTTGTCATTACCAGTATCAAGTGTTAAAAATGTGTTTTGTGCTTGATGGTTTGCTGGAAGTGAAGTTGGAACATCAATCGGGAATTGCATATCTTTATTTTATTGTGAAAAAGATTGAATAACAGAATCACTGATCTTGAATATGATCACATGTCCACTGTAAATGGGTTATGGAAGGATGTATGACCCAATTCTGTATATCATCCTAGTTAATAGAAATATAAAATTTTGACTATAAATGAAATTATCACCTCAATTGCTGTATTATCTTAGAAATGTGAACTTTTAGAGTTTTTTGGGAACTCTTTGTCGAGGCAATGCAACTTTCTGCCTTTTTTTCCTTTCCCTTTTTACCTTTGGGAAGCAAAGGGGAATCCAGCATATTTTTGAAGAGTAAGCCAGAGAAATAGAATCTGGTGTTCTCCCAAGTTATGAGCCTGCACCTTGGAAGACCTGTATATATATATGTGTATGTATTATATTTAAGCCATGGGAAACAGGGAACAAGCCAGAAAACTAGACTCCAGTGCTGGTTCTCCTAGTCTGAGCCTGCACCTTGGAAGTCCTAAACTATCATATATATGATGTCTGTATTTCTCTCTGTAACTATTCCTGGTTTTTCCAAGTCTGCTTGTGAGCCTGATTGATTTTACACGTGTTTTCATTTAATTATGAGAAAGTGATTATCCATTAACTTCCCTTTTCATGTATAGTTAATGGTCTGGTTACTGATCTGTCTGGTATTTTCCTTGGTTTGTGGCCCTCGCTGGGTTTGGTCCTTCAACGTAGATGACTGGTTAGTGCATGGGATTTTTATTTTCTTTTGTCATTTTATTTCTCTGTATTATTCTTGGGTGGCACTGTATTGTTATGTTTGCTTTTCTCTGGAAATATTTCCATGATTCTTTCTACTTTTTTAGATTTTATGTTGCAATATGTCTTGAGACAACAATTGCTATGCTTCCCTTTTTCCTTTTATTTTAAATTGGTGTGAGTAATGCATGAGCTGGTTGAAAAGGGTGTTCATGTTACCTCTATTGGTGGTTGGAGTAATCTTTTGGAGATTTAACCTTTTAGTTTCTGTTGGAGAGTTTATATTATACTTGAATATTGATTTCAATATCAACTAATGCTTACATATGAGAAACAGGATGGGATTAATGATACAAAATTAGGGTCAATTCTTTTATGTTCATTCAGATATAAGTTAGTTTTGCGCTAATTTTGATGAGATCTTGAATCACAGGATAAATCATCAGCACCATCGCGTGAAGATGATTACTCCCAACGTCGAGATGAGCAACGTTCGGCTAGAGGATCTCCTTTCTTGCAAAGGGAGTTTAGAGCACGTCAGGCTAGTCCTGAGCAGTTTTATCAAGAAAAACCCAATATGAGTGATAAAAGCTCAGAGCCTAGTGCAGTCTTATGGATAGGTTTTCCAGCTTTATTGAAGGTGGATGAAATGACATTAAGGAAGGCCTTCTCACCATTTGGTGAAATTGAGAAGATCACTGCATTTCCTGGTCGCAGTTATGCTTTTGTTCGATTTAGGAGTGTGATATCAGCTAGCAGAGCGAAAGATGCTCTTCAGGGAAAATTATTTGGAAATCCCCGTGTACATATTTGTTTTGCCAAGAGTGAAACAGGTTCATCAAATAGTGGAAGGAATTTAATGAATGGTCGCTCAGGATCATCTGAGAACTTTCGGCAGGATAGGAAGTTTGGGAGCTTAACAGAGGATCCCAGCATCAGATCTCCTCAGTATTTCTCAAATTTTGATTCCGGTGATTCCGATCCCTATAGTTTAAATCGGAAGGGAAGTTTATGGGCAGGTGAAAACAATACATTTGAACAGAGGAGGTTTGAGGAATTGGGGCCTGAACTAGCAGTATCACAAGATATGTATGATCATCGGGGTAGTCCTAAAAGAGAGAAATATGCTCATTTACAAGATTATTCTCAGAGATTTCTTCATACAAGTCCACCTTATGAAGAACCATGGGACTTGCCAGAAGATATTCATTTCATTCATGGATCCAAGAAATTGAAGACAGAGTCGTATTTTCCTGAAAAAGAGCTTCCAGAGTATCCCCTGTCTGATTACGAACAAGACAGACATAGTTTCCCTAGATCCTTCTCTGATTTTCCCCAAGGTGACAGTTCCAATAGAAGCTTTGAGGCTGGACCTTTTAGTTACAAACAGATCCCTGAGCGACCAATGAATTTAGGTCTACCTCCAGGAGAAAGGGGTGATCACTGGAAAGAATCTTATGATAATTTGCAGGTAAGCTCAGGTTTGCAGCTACCAACTCCTGTTGATAGGAAAAGATTCACTCCTGAATCAGATCAGTCTTCTTTGAATGTGTGGAAGTGGGAAGGGACTATAGCAAAGG
The DNA here is from genome assembly GCA_003254885.1 of Purshia tridentata. Lineage (NCBI taxonomy): Eukaryota > Viridiplantae > Streptophyta > Magnoliopsida > Rosales > Rosaceae > Purshia > Purshia tridentata. The sequence continues at coordinate 42,895 of QANT01005051.1, forward strand.
GAGGAACTCCTGTCTGTCGTGCTCGCTGCTTTCCTGTGGGGAAGGTCCTTGACATCATTTTGTAAGTAAAAAAAAGCTCTCTCTCAAATCAAATTTTCGGATACTTGCCTTGATAAGATTAAATGATCAAGGTGTTAAAAGGGCTCTCTATTTACCTATTGCTTCATCTTTAACAACAGCTGATTGGTCACTTCTTTCTTGTTGCCTTGTCCATCCTTTTTTTTTTGTCACTTTGGAGGGAATCGAAGCCTAGACCTATCCTAGTCCTAACCTAACCCTTTATCCCACCCACCCTCACCACTTGGGCCAACTATAAAGGCTTACCTTACCTATCTTTAGTAATATGCCATTTTCATTTCTGTTTTACCTTAGTAAATAAACAGTATGAATTAGTTTTGTAATTATTTTTCTTAAAAAAATCTTTAGTCAATTACTGAGTCACAGTGCATTTAGGTGTGCCAGAAATGGCCAATATATTTTCCATGGATTTGAGAGTTCAATTAAAATATAGAATGGTTATTAAGTATAATTTTAGCAGCATGGTATTATAGTTCATGTTTCAAATAATTTAACCATTAGCTGCAATTTTTTTTCCCCTATAAAGAAGGATTATTCGTAGGTGACCAAATTTTATTGAATTTCAGAAGCATGTCTTGTCAATTAATAAATTATAACAGACTATAAAGTTGTATGGCTTTTCCAAATTTTGTTGATTGGGCTTGGTGCAATTTTGTCTGTGAATTCATTTCATGGCTAACTTTTCTTAATATTCACAAATCTTTCTGGTTTGAAAGCTTCATTGTGAAATCTAGCCGGAATCTGTTTTCAACTGCTAACCAAAATACATTTGTTCAAATGTTTTATAACGCATGATAGTATACTGCAGGCCTGAATTTTTAGATTGTACTGCGAGGACTGGTCTAGACATGCTTTCAAAGCATTACTATCAAGCATCAAGCGCTTGGGTTGTGTTCTTTGTCCCTGAAAGTGATGCTGATATTGGATACTACAATGAATTTATGCATTATCTTGGGGAGAAGCAGCGAGCAGCCGTTGCTAAGTTAGATGACAAGACTACCTTGTTTCTTGTACCTCCATCAGACTTCTCAGAGAAAGTGCTGAAGGTACCTGGGAAACTAAGCATCTCTGGTGTTGTTTTGAGGTTGGAGCATCCTAGTTCCAATTTTGGATCTCTTCACCAACAACATGAAAGAAAAGATACGAGATTATTGTCATTTACTGGGGACGCATCATATTCAAAGCCATCAGCACCTTCAGAATCCATTCCTGCATTTACATCTTTACCCGATTCAAGTAAATCAGGAGTTGGCAATCTCTCCTTCTTGGGGAATTTATTTACATCAGCTCCACCAGCTTCATTTTCAGGTTCAGCTCATGGCATTGGAAATGGGTCTGATTCATATAATGAGAACAGGCATGAGTATCCACTTCATAAGGGAAGCCCTACAATGGGACCAAACTGGTCTTCTCACCACCTACAGAACTCAGTTTCTGGTACTAGAAATAGACCAACCCAAGTCTCCAATAATGCTGTTGATCCTATTCTTCAGCAGCATCCCTTGGCCATGCAAAGGGCAATGCATGAGTCAAGCTCTACAGGTGGAAATTCTCGTATTCGAAACAGCAATTCTTCTCTCCAGGAAACCCAATCTTCTGTTTCTTTATCTATGCCGACTGCAGCCCTGCAACCAGAGCAACTTGCACAACTGGCATCATCTCTTCTTGGGCAGCAGAGACAGCCTGGGAGCAACCCAAATCCATCTGGAGGAGAAGATTTTAGGCGGAGAAACACAATGAATGAGTCTGAGAACCTGCAAAGGAAATCCCAGAAATTTGCTCAGCAGAATAATCAAGTGAATTCTGAACCGTCGACATCTCAGTTTGGTCAAATCCAAGAGTTGCTGCAGCTGCAACAGCAGGTATCAAATGTCTCTGCAGTGCCTCCCATGGCCCAAAGAGAGCTTCAAGCAGGGGTTCAGGGAAATCAACAGCTGCAAAGTAATAGTACAAATGAAGCAGCAGAAGATCCACAGAAACGCCTGCAAGCAACATTACAGCTGGCAGCAGCTCTTCTTCAGCAAATCCAACAAGGGAAAGGAAGTTGACCAGCGCCAGAGCTAATTGTGTTGGTCTTATCTATTTGTGCGAGAGTGATTGACTGATAAAGTTTTGATAATTGTCTCCATGAGCATTTAGTACAATGAAAATTCCACATTAACATCTATAACGGGGGTACAGTTGCACATAAATTTCTCATTTCCTGATACGGTCGTAATTAGATGTATACCATCTCTTTTTTTTTTTCTTTTTGGGGTATTATTGGTTTCTGTTGTTCAATGGTGCTGCTACTTATTACTTTCCATATGGACTTAATTGAAGAAGTATGAACCAGCTAGACTTGACGGCTGCTCCTTTTGCTGTTTTGACCCCCCAGAGAAAACAAAACCTCCTATTTAGTACTCATGATAGATTTCCTTATATGGCCGGAACTGGTTTTGTACAGTTTAAAAAAACGGATGGTTTTGTGCCATTAATCATTGGTGAAGCCATTTGTTTATATTGATCTCAACATTATCTAGAACTTTTGTGTGGGAAGCACAATGGTTGGCCCCATACTCATCCAGACTAATAAAATGACCAAAATATCCCCACTTTGTGCAACCAAGGGGACTGCTAAGGTTTTAAGTTAGTGGCACACCAGGAATGAAGAATAAGGCAGAAGGTAACCAGAAACTCTATAAATTGTATTGCTTTATTGTTATGAAGAAGCAAATGTAATACACAGTTATTACACAATGAATAAGAATCAATGAATATTATAAAACTCGTCACTATACATCTTTGTTACAAATATAGACAATAATGACAAGTTTTCCAAGATGAACATGGAATATCTGACACCAGATCATCAAGCCAGAAACGGAAGTAACAGCCTGCTAAACGTAGAAGTAGGTTGATGCATCCGTACCATTTGCTGTATCCCTGCAAAGAATTGATCGGGCTTCGATTACTGAGCGAGGGGGCTCAAGATCTTTCTCTTGCAGAGCATTGCCTTGTAATCGCTGCATTTGGGAAGCAAAGGTATCGTCCAATATCTACAAACAAAAAATAGTGAAATTATAAGCAAGCAGTACTACAATACAGCAGCCCCCACTGGAGACAACCGCAAACAGAATGCATGGCCTTAAAGATATCTAGAATGCACTGCCTCTAACTGAAAAATAGTGGATGTGATCTTGTCTGGCCTTAAGCACCTAATTATGTTAACCAAGTCCAACAATGGATGGAGAGAGAGAGAGAGAGAGAGAGAGAGAGAGAGAGAGAGCCCTCAATCTGAAGCTACTTACCCCAAGAGCATAGTCAGATCCATTGTACCACACTCGGTTTTCCTTCCTGCCTTCAAGGAACTTCAAAACGATCTAGTACAAGAGAATTGAAATGCATCAGAATTGAGAAGATTCATAGTGATTGTTGTGTGAAATACAGTTCTCTCTATTTACCTGCCCCATTCTATCCCAGAATCCACGACAAATGGCAATGAATATTTTACTTGTAAAGACTTCATGCAAGTTGGAAATGGAGTCAACAAGCTGTGAACTGAGTGCATGCATTCTTTCACGGAACTCAGCCTCTCCATCTTCTTCCTTTGTTTCCTCTAGAATCCTTTTGAGTCTTGTGTTACGGTTAGCTTGCAGCTGAAAGAATTACTTATCAGAAACTGTTGCTAGTTTTACATGTTGGCCTAAATTTTGATTACTTGAACAAGAGGAACAAAATTGTGAATAGTGCTTACATTGCTCATGAGCTTCTCTACTGTTGCCTGCAAATAATTTTTATATTTTGTTCGCAAGAGAACTGTGATTCCATTCATCTGTTCTCCAAACTGTGACTTCTTGTTATCTCCAATGACAGGCAGGTAGGATGCCCAAGACTTTAAGATGTCTTCTACTTTACAATGCAGGACATCAAGAATTCTCTTCATGGTGTTTAAAAATTTTCCAAGCTGATGAACAGAAAATATTGTTAAGATATATGAACACATTAATATATGTAATTGTGACACATCTATGTGTCCGTATGTGCTGACTGACTGATTGATTTGATTTAATTGCACTGCATTTCAGGGGCCTGGTCCGGTTCCAGTATCAGATGCCCAGTGGCTAAATTCTGATACTTATACCCTTTTAGATCTTTTAGGAATATTCAAAAGTGGAGCACTCACAAAGGCCAAAAAAAAGTGGAGCACTCACTTGATTAGGAACAGCATAGGTTGTCGTTGATTGTCTTCTTGTCAGCTTCTGGACCTGCTTATTAAGCCTCTTTTGAATACTATCTTTCAATGGAGTCAAAATATCATTGTATTGCCTCTCCAGTGCTTTTATGATTGCTCTTTCCACATTTGCAACAGCCTTGAAAATCCAATATAGATAGATATCAGGATTACACAGAACCAATATGACTGCTTAGATGAAATGTACATACTCATAGAACTATTAAAGCTTAATTCTATGAAGAGGATGAGAAGAGAGAGCGAGAGAGTCACATGAGATGAGAAGAGATGAGAACTCACATGTTCCAAAATCAAGGAGTATTGAGGCCATCGATTGATTACCACTTCATATTGAACAAGGGTATCTCTGATTTTCTCATACATTTCCTCGGCAAATGGTGAGGTGGAATGATTTGTTGACACTCCAGACCATGGAACCTGCATTATGATGAAGACCTAGTTGGTTAACACAGTTCCTCAGTTAAACAACTGCCTTCAGTTGAAGTTTTTGCTCATAATGTCAAAGAAAGAAGACATGGCATGCTACACAAAAAGTTCCTGAAGAGAGAGGATGCCTTTTCTGCCTTGCAAAGCTCAAGTAAGTTAAGTTGCATATCCTCTACCCAGACCATTATGTAATTGTGAAACAGATTCTTCGAGTCGACACCACCCTGCACTGGACTGAAGTAAGCAAAATACGGAATCAGAAAGCATTTACATATACATCTTACGAAACAACAGAAATTTTGTTTCTGCTATAACTAGCTACATTGTCAGGCACCACTACATACTGAAAAATCAAATCACAAAAATTTATTGAAGTGTATCCTACTAGGGATTGTTTACAGACCTGATATTCCATGATTCAAGGTTCCTTTCAAATTCAGCAATTGCTATTAAAAGTTCATTTACATGTGGCTGCGGACCAGATGGAGGCCAAGCAGCAAGGAAAGATCGAAGCCTGTTGCACAACTCAGTGCTGTAAATGGCAGCAGTGATGTTCAAGAGGTCAATTGAACTGGAAACAGGTAACAGTTGTCAGAATATATATCAAATAATCAAACTTAGAAAGTCCATAGCACGCAAAAAATCTATATTATTGAATCCAATTATCATGTTGAACAATGAATCAGCATTAGCTGCAAAGTTTTGAATCAGTTTTCTTTTTGCACTGTGAGAACATATAAAAGAACGGGAGGAATTGCCTCTATTCTTCTTTTCTATTTTTATTATTATTACTACTACCCATTTGAACTTGGGAAGTTATGCTCCTTTTTATGCATCATTCGTGAGTTCCAAGCAATTTTGTGCAAAATTGCTTGTCATTGACAGGAAAAAAAGGTCTATACCTGGGGAGTACATTCTGATTGTGGATCTTGATGTCTGCCTGAATTTCCTTTTGTATATTTGTACACAAATTTTTCATTTTCATATATGCCGTTGAGATAGATATGGAGTCCACAAGGAAACCTTCAGAGTTACTTGACACAAACTCATCGGTCTCTAGCATGTGTTTCCGATACCTCCTTTTTGCAGCTGTCTGTTAAGAAAAATGCATTTGACTTAGTCAACCAAAATGAATCGCAAAATAAGCCAAGAGAGAGGTAGTTAGCATGTAGGCTCTTCCTCTAAAGTAGCTGAGAGTGCTTGCTCCTAACTGGTCTGCTTCTAATATGTATATTTGTCCACGTACAGAATTCGGGAAATGGACTAACAAGTCAACTGTATGTGGTTAAAGAAAACCAGTTTAATGATCCAACAATTTAAAACTTAATTGGTTTAGGCCCATATACTCTAGTGTAGGTTATTCATAAGTGAGGATGGGAAAACTAAAGACTCCCAACTTCATCCTGAATATTCATATATTTGGAAGTCCATTCACGGAAACATAAGGAGATCATTATTGACATTGTTCAAGTACCTGCAAATAGTTGCGCAGCATAGTCTGGGCATCTAGAGTAAGGATATCATGAAGGAGGGTGAAGACTTGTACAGCAGGAGCTAGAGCTGGTGGAGCAGACTCTGGAGTTGGACCAAACAGTTCTGCTAACCCTGTAGGAGAGGCTTCATCTAATGATTTGTAGTTTTCAAAAACATTTGCTAAAAGACTCTCGATTTGGGTTTCACAATCTAACAGTATACTTTTCTGCAAGAAAGCAAGATCAAAGCCAAAAAAGAAAAAAGAAGAGGTTAAGATTCATTTCCACAAGGAAACCTTACAAAAATAAATAGTTTTTCATGCCATACCTCCTGTCTTGTCAAGCATTTTTCACTCCTGGCCTTTATTATAGGTACAAGTAGTTCATTCACAAGCTCCAAGCAATCTTTTGTTGGAGTTGCCACATGCATGACATGTGAAAGATATCTACAAAGAAACCAAAGGGAGGTGAATATGTTGCCATGTAATTACAAAAGAAGTGCAACATATGGATAACTACTAGATTTTGACAAAATGTACATTTGTTAAATACCTTAGCTTTGTGTATGAAATGGAAACTTCATAATAGTCTGCAAATTCAGTCAACAGCCACTTCCAAGGTCCATGCAACCACAAGTTACGGGAATGAAAATTTTGTGCCCGCATAGCAGCCTCCAGCAATAAATCATAGGCTAGAGTCTCTGCAACTGGTCCACTCTATAATATGTGAAAGAGTACATATAAGAACCTGGATAAATATATGCAAAATTCTTGGGAAGTTATAGATCAGTTTAGTTGAAAGACATGAAACCTTAATATGATTATTCTCATCGCTTGTGATTGTGCTACCAACGTAGAGCTGAATCTTCCCAACACATTCTTGATCATCATGGTATAAAGGCCACCACCGAACTCTGTCACTCTGCATGGGTCAAGAAAATCACATCAAATAATATGTGGATGGTAGAAAGATTTTGTTTTTCCTTTAAGAAATCTGACATTGGATGATAGGGGAAGGATGCATACGATGTTATCAGTCAAGGATGAAATAGGAATTGTGGTTCGACCTTGGACTGATTTTTTCGTGTCTTGGACTTCCACCAAAAGAGCATCCACTTGACTTTCTGGGAAACTGAAAGTATATGAATGTGTAAGATCTTATGTAACTCTCAAACTACTGCACCTACATTTTGGTGTAGTAGACTATGCTGCAGAACTTCCAGTACTCACATTTAAGGTAAATCACCAATATATCCAAAAAAAAAAAAAGGTCAAATGCAGAGCAGATGAAACCTTTTCTTTCAACTTCTTTAAAGTGAAAGAAAAATAAAAACTTACAAGACATGGTAATCGCCGCTTCCAGGGCGCAAGCAAATTGCTGAACTTGGCTCTACTTCAGCATCTTCAGTGGCACTATTAAGTTGGAATATGCATGAAAGTGGCTCTGCATGCACAATCAGATAATTGTCAATCATCCATTGAAATTGATTTAGTATCACCTTCCCTATTCAATGTAATATACACAGGACAAGTGAGGAATGAAAAGATCCACCAGGAGATTATACACAAAGATATGTCATAGTTATCTTAATCAATTAAAGTAAAGCTCTAGGCTTGTAATGTATAAAGTAGATGGCAGTTTCATATTAAGTATTCAGAAAAAATTTAATTTAAGAACAACACCAGAGTTTTTGCATGGCACAAACCTTCTGTTGTAACAGAGAATGAGGATAACTTCAGAGAATTTATGCCAGTTTTTACTATTGATGATACATGCCGGACATATTCTGCCCCTGCTTGTATATACATTGCACCCCTCTGCGAATATGTGCTCTTCAGTTTCCTTCTTGGTATTACTCGAAGTTTCCTCACTGTTATCATTCAAAACTACATTAAATTACAAATACACTATATATGGCCTCCCAATAAACATAAAATGCTAAGATCATAGTTAAGAAAAAAATGTCAAATTTTTTGGCCTCCCAAAACAGTTGTAAATAAAGCAATTGATTGAAGTTAGTAAAAAGCATATTGAAGTTCAAATCCAGTGGCAATATGTTTCTTAAAAAGAAAAGTAACTCTGAGCCCGTTCTTCAATAACTAACTTATAAAATCAAGTCCTTTATAATAGCATACCTTCAACTCTTATCTTGCCAACAACCTTCTTTGCCTTTGGAGGACAAATTTGTTCTGCATTCCGACTGGTCTCAGCTTCTAGTGGTTGCACACCTCGGGGTCGCAACAAAAATGTGTTTAGTCTGTATAATGAGAGTGTAAAGATGAAATGCCCATTCAAAGCTGAGAACTAAATATTAGGAATAGTTTACTAACCCAAAGGCATTTCGAAGAACCAGACACTCGTCACGTAGAAATTCGGGTGCCTCAGTGCAGCCTTTTGCCCATGCTTGTAGGCATAAGCGTATGCAAGCATCATATGCAATCAAGGTTTGCCAAGCATATTGACCACTGCAATGATTGAATTGAGATGTCATAAAAGGAAATGAAAACGAGTATTTTTCAAATTTCAGAATGACAAATTTAATATATGTGCATAATCTTTACATGCAACGCCATATTCATGGTCCATAAACCAATCCCGACATAGTGTAAGCGGTTAAATTCATACAGACAAAGCAATAAAACTCCACTAAAACAAAAGTAGCAGTAAACAAGTATCTGACTTCATATGAAATTCAACATTAGACGCACCTGGTAGTATAATAAGATGAATGGTCCAATTGGCTGGCTTGCAAAGAAGGGATTTGTGTTTCTGCTTCTCCAGGTACGCTTTTTTTGACTCTTCAGAAGACAGTGTCAAATTATGCAATAAGAGAAAAGATCAATGAAAAACACAGTTCACATAGAGATGCTCAAAAAGAAGCAAACATTTGCAATACCTGCCACCAAGTTCAGAAGCTTTCAAAGAATTAGTATTCAAATCTGCTAAACCTTCTACACTCCCATCAAAACCCATTGATCCCCTTAACGGGTAGGTCCCATTTTCAGCTCCATCTGTCCCTGTCAAACCTTGAGAAGCTTCATGCCATTGACTCTCAACCTCGGCGTCCTCCTCGTCCCTTGCAATGTCAAAAATGGGAGGCGCACTTGGAGTTCCCAAGTCTGCTGAATCTCTGAGTAAACTACATTCATCACCACTTGGGGTAGTGCCCTGCAATACAGTCTCACCAAATTCAAAATCACAAATAAACACTTCAATACCATATTAAGACAATTCTGAACCCTTCATAAATAACCACATTCATCACCACTTGGGGTAGTGCCCTACACTGGCATTACGAAGTTGAACCCTTTTCAGCAGATGAGTGGCAGTACACGGTGTCGAAGTCTTCGGGGGGCATTTCTTCTTGAAACCCATCTCGCCATCCGTAAATCTTCTGAAATTGTCAGGCAATTCAATCCTCAGACCCTCCTTCAACAACCCTCTATTCAGTCCTATATTAGATTTAATGTTATTACTATAACCAAACATTTCTTCTTCATCGTAGCACTGTTCCACCGGCGGCTTCGACTCTTCATCAGAGAAATTGGCACCGGAATCATCATCATTAGAAACTGAAGCTACACTTTCATAGTCGTCGTCGTCATCCACATCCATGTCGCTGCTTAGACGTGGAGCTACCAAGCTATGAGGTGCGAGCAAGCCAGAGTGGAACTTTAGTGGGGGCAGAGCATGGCCAGCACTGTTGGTGTTGAAGAGCAAAGGGGATTTTGGGAATGGGTCGGAAACGAGTTTCTCAGCCAGTGGCGATCGAACTTGTGGTGATCGTGGCTGTTGTTGTTGTTCCAGTACTTCTAAGTCTGATCCCTGCAGGTATATTCAACAAAAACATAAACACATACACACCCACAAGCACATTCTACATGGGTATACATTCTAATAGGTGTAAAATGTATATACTTGTTGAAAAGTGAAAAACTTTTGGGAATTGGGTACCTGTTTGATCCATTTGATTGCATTTTCGTCCAGGCCGTCGGTGAACATTTTGCAGGACTTGGTGGTTGGGAATGTCACAGAGAGAGAGAGAGAGAGAGTGAAAGAAAAGGTTTTTGTTTAAGAGTGAAGGGTGAGGGAAGCGATAGGATATCTGCTAAAATGGAGCTGAGAGCAATGGAAGAAGATAAGAAGAGAAAGAGAGCGTAGGTAGGTCGGTGGTGTGTAGATGTAGGAATTCGGCTGCTAACGGCTAGTATGACTTTTTATATATTTGTTTTTCAAACATCAAAGGGACCTTTTTAACTATTTTTACAATTTTTACATTGTTGTATAAAATAAATAAAATAATCTTTTTTTTTGGTCGGTAAATAAATAAAATCATCAATCATTAAAATTTGGAAAAAAACTCACTTATAATAGGAATGCTGGGTTGGAATAAGGCATTCTTATTCGAAGTAAATGAAACACCTGTATTTTATTTTTTGCAAATTTTCGTTGTCGAGTGTTGGTAGTGATTTTATTATAACAGCCGAGCACTACAACAAACACTCAACACCATTTTCTCCATCAATTTTTTAGGATACTTCTCCAACGATTCACCTCATACAATTCTAAAATGTAGAATGAAGCTTATGAAGCCCAAAATCCTAGAATTAAAATTTAATATAAAGCCGATAAACTAGTGTTAAGTTTTTGAGAGAAAAAGAAAATGACAGTATTAAGCACTTGGTAGACACTATCAAGCGCTCGGTGACACCATGTCAGATTGTTGACCTGACATCCCAGTGATAATGAAGTTCTTCTCTAAAATTTGAGGCAACTTAATTCACAAAGAAACTCTGCATTAATTGTGGATGAGTGTCACATGTACTTTAATTCATTTTTATGTAGTAAAATTTATATGTAAATTGTTTAAGGAAAGTCTCGTGTAGGTGTAACGTTTATTAATTATTACTAATTTAAATATTGACCATGTTATAAATTCTAATGAAATTGGTTCATATCAGATATTTTGTAGTGATTTCTTTTTCTTTTACTCAGTACTCTACTAGAAAAACATTATACCACTCTATTTAAAAAATAAATAAGGGTCCCGCATTTATTGAATACACTGCTTATTGCATTTTTAGAAATAATGAGACATACTTATATTCTCACCTCAATTAAAAAATGTAGCGAGACATCAGCAAAGGCGGTACAAAATTACAAATAGTTTTATTTCCTAAGAAATTACTCTAAATCACCATATATAAACAAGATGATCGATTATATTATTGTTTTTCCAATTACCATTTTTTATCAAGAGGCCTATAAACCAATATACGGTATACCACAATGTAATACTGTTTCAAACAAATATTGATTTAATGAAAAGTTTCTTTTAAAGATCACCTTGAACGTCCTTCTTGTTTAATCTATCACTCAAACGATCACCTTGTTCTGAACTTGAAGGCCGAACCCGTTACAAATATCACTCTAGCACCACATGCACCTGATAGGATCGATTAGATAGAATGGGAAAAACACAAAATCAATTAAACCTCATGGGCTGGACCAATCCCAACAGCACCCACAATGAATTGAAAAGAAGAATTTAAGATATGCATGCACGAAGTCAATCAATAAATAGATGGGAATGGAACCTTTCAAGTAATTAAGTGCATGATAAGTCATAACTGTGAATGTGGTAGGTGTTAAATTCTTGGGAGTAATGAGAAGGTAAAGACAATATTACAAGAAACTGACTGAGTAGAGGCTTCCACGTTTCCCTTCATGCAGAAAAAGAGTCTTCTCTTCTCTGGCAACACATGCTGGTGTAGAAGAAGACCAAGGTGAGCATTGCAAACTCACCAAAGGAAATTACAGAATTAATGCAACCTCCAATTCTGTGCTGCAAAGCACTAGTACACCTCGATTTAAGTGCTTTCACTTGTATGTATTCAATCCTACTGGTAGTAGGTGGCAGAGAAAGAGATGAGTCTCAGTGTGGAGTTGTAGTGGGCTTTATCTGGTTTGTTGGGGTTGTGCATTTGCTCTGCATTGTCTCTTCTATCTGGGTCTCTCAGAAAGATGTTTAATAGAGTAGGAGGAAGGATGGTTGGTTATGGTTATACAATTAGTACTGATCATGGGCATGCTGATGATTATGATGATGAACAAGATTTTCAAGGACCCCCAACTCCCACTATCACACATTGTGATCATCAGGTTGTTGGGGTTGAGGTTGAAGAGGAAGAGGAGGAGGAGGAGGAGGAAGAGGACCTTGATGACCTTCCTCTTCATCAACCACCTTCCCTCGTTGTGTCTTCGAGTACTGTCAAACCCCGCCTTCGATGGACTCCTTACCTTCATGGCCGTTTTGTTGATGCTGTCAATCAGCTTGGTGGCCCTCACAGTCAGTAAACCAGGCTCCCTTTGATCACCATCACCTGTATCTTGTTATGTGGTCTCTTGTTTTCACTCATCTCATGTCATACATTTCATTTTGCAGAGGCAACTCCTAAGGCTCTTCTGCGGGTAATGGGTCTCAAGGGGTTAACTCTTTACCACTTGAAGAGCCACCTCCAGGTCTCTTTAATCCATTAATTTATATTTTTAAGGGAAACTTATTGTTTTTAAGTGCTAATACCCAAAAAAATGTCACTCTTACAAGTGATTGATGTGTTATCATATTGCAGAAATACAGACTTGGAAAGTACTCGGTGAAGGAGTGGAAGGAGATGCCTAAAATCTGTATGTTCTTAGTAAACACTGACAGATCGGTACATATATGCCCTTAAAAAAGTCCCTTTGTTGATAATTAAAGAAACGTTTGAGCAGGAAAGTGAAAAAAAGAAAAGAAAAAGAAAAGAGAGTAATTAAACACCTGATGTAGTGACGAAAGTAACTTGTGAATGAAGTTTCATGTTTGAGCTGACCTTAGTTTTTCAATGCCACTAAATGAATGAGACTTCAGCTTCACAGGTTTTGGAAGGCCGAAGCATTAGGTTACTGCAATCCCTTGAGAACGAGTATGATTAGATGTTCTTTTCATCTCCTTTAAATATCTTTTTTTCGTGAGCGTTGGCATTCTGCAGCTAATATCTGTATTCAACATGCAGGAATGATGAGCCAAATGAAGCTCCAAAATCCCAGAAGGAAGTTGATCAAGAAAATCCTTGTCTGAAAGCTGAGGCAAGTTATTATTTTTTCAGAAATATTTGTTGATTATGGTATCTGGTGATAAGATCATAAGACTCCTATGGAAAAAGAAAAAAAAAAATGTGATGAAATATGCTTTATCATAGAATTGACTTCAGATTTTGGTGTCTTGAAACCAAATTATATTAGCCAGTTTTGACGTTTGGAATTGATTTTGGAACTTAACCTGACTAATATAAACCTTTTTCTCTTTTTTTTTTTTTTTGTCTTTCTGGTGGCCTGTTGCAAGAGCACAAAAGGATAAAGTACTTGATGTTGTTTATCCTTAATATACCATAATCTTGCAGGCTGAGAAGCGTTTGCAATCGTTCCAGGATGCTGAACAGAGATATATAAATTATGCACTAGAGAATGCATGTAGAAGGCTTTCTGATCGATTTCTTGGAGGTTTTGCAGCAGACTTTGAAGGCCTATTTGGACAAGATGTTGCTGGTTTAGAAACTATGGGGTCAATGCCACCCCTGAAGGATCTATATCCTCCATATCATATAACTGAGGCAACCAGTATGAATGTTGAAGACCAAGTAGGTAGGTTTCAACCTCAGATTGAAGCTTATTTTGCAACTGAAGGCCACCTGATCTCAGATGGGAATTCAGAAAATTCGCCTGCGGAAGATTTCCATACTCTCACTGAAGATGGGAAAGAAAGGGTGCAGAGTTTTGATATTGACCCTGCAGAAGCTTATTTGGTCTTGGATGCTACTGAGATTGGAAACTCAGGTCACAGAGCTTAATTTCATCAACCCACATCCATATGGTGTGATGGGGCACTCTGGATGAAAGAACAAAATCACATTATGTTGTTTGCTTGTGGAGCTTCATTACCTAGGATCTTCCTTTTGGTATTAAACTTTGACAGCTTACCTTTCCTTTGTTTATTGTTAGTGGTTAATAAAATTTTGACAGCTTACCTTTGCGTATTGTTAGTGGTTAACTGTTCTTTCACTGCTTATGGCATACAAGTCGGATCTTGAGAACATGCTCTCAAGGAGATATGTTACTAGGGAGTTGGGGCAATTATCTGATAAATACCAAAAAGAGTCAAAGTATAATAACTCAGGTACGCATCTTTTTAATTTTGCAGTTTACAAAAGGTCTCAATGTCGTGGAACTATTGAAGTTCATGTCAGCTGAGAGCATGCAGATGGAAAAACTTGCAAGATCAACTGTGCTTTCAAGTTAAACAAAATGGCCAATATATCATAAAGGTGCATCAAATTTAAAAAATTTACCAGCACAAAATGAATCGGTTGAGAATCAAACAAATATCCAATTTACCTTTCCTTTTAGTTATGAAATAGAAGCGAATACAAGGACTGAAGGTCCACGAAATTACAACTCTTTAACACAATGTGATTAAACTAAAGTTCGTAATCCAAAGGAAGTGCAACACTAGTGAAGTAGTAAAAAAAACAAAAGGGGATATATGAGGGGTAAAAGGAGAATCTGCTGCTGGTCATGTAGCAAACGTAGAGGCAGCACAGAGAAAATACAGGTCTTACTGCAATATCATCAGAGAGAGCCTCTTAATATGCCGCAACAAAATCAGCTTTCAAATGTAACCAAGTAAAGGCTAAAATGATTAACCAAAAATACTCCTCCCCACGTAGCAGACTCATTTCCCAACTGTTTGATAAAGAATCCCAGCCAACAATTTTAGTCGATCTTCACAGAGGAGAATAGGTAATGAACAAAGTAGAAAGACATGAGGAAGCCAATTGTGCCAGTTGACAACATGATTGCCGTTGCCATGATCAATGAATAACCAAGGTAAAGGATAGCCGAAACAGGTCCACTCAAACTCTGTAGGTCAAATACCAAGTAATTGATGGAGTACAGAAACACATACAGGGCAACTGAACCCGAAGCGAAGAAAGCCTTCCACCACCACCGCCAATCCTCCACACAGAGATGCATATAGGTGAGAACCACTGAAACTTCGGCACAAACAATAACCAGCAATAGAAGCACTATGAGCAGGAAGCCAAAGACATAGTAGAACCTTCCAAGCCAGATGCTAGAAAGGATGAAGAAAAGTTCAATGAAGAGGGTTCCAAATGGAAGTGTCCCAGCACCGAGAACAAGAAGCCATGATGGATATTTGCGTGCAGGAATTTCCCTTGGAATCTGGTTAGTTCTCACAGGAAATTCAATCGGCTGAGCTCGCGTCCCTAGTAATCCTCCAAGAAGAGTGAGAGGCACTGAAATGCAGAACCAGAGGGAGAAGAGCACAAAATACAAGGAAATGGGAATGGCACCAGTACTATTGCTGCCCCATAGAATGAAATTCAGCACTGTAAGAATAACAAAGACGATTCCAGGAAAGAAGCATGCCGTATACCAGGAAACTGATCTCCACCCTTCTGAAGATCCCTTTATGGTTCTCCACATACGAACACCAACATAACCGGAAATAATACCAAGGAAAAGATACAGAATGATCATTCCTGTCAGTAGCATTCCTCGTGAAGCTGGTGACATGAAACCAAATGCTGCAAAAACAATAGTGACAACTGACATCCCTGTAATCTGAACCCCATCTCCAACCATCACACAAAGAAGCTTTGAATTATCTGGTTCTCTGAACACATCACCCACAACAAGCTTCCACCCAGAAAGCTCCTCATTCATCTGAGCTTGAGCTTCTTTGTCCAGTTCTTCATACCTCGTTAAATCCCTCCTCACAGTCCTTAAGAATATGACAAAAACTATACCAGCAAGGAAAAATATCACCATTAATGAATTCAGGATAGAGAACCAGTGCACACGGGCACCCTCCATTTTCAAATAAGCATCCCACCTTGATGGCCATCTTATATCACTTTTCACGAATTCAACCTCATAAGTGAAAGACACTCTCTCTTGCTCTCTTATTATTTGAGACTTGTCAAGCTCTGTGGGACAATTTACAGCTGAGATATTTTGATACATGGAGTTTTTCTTCATGGTGTCAGGGTCGTATTTAACACTACAAGGGTAAACCTCAAAGCCAACAATCTCATACCCAGATGCCTTCTTCTTATCAGCTTCTGAAATGACACCCATACCTTCTTCCCCAGTCCCAATTATCTGCACACCACTCCCTTCATACTCATGAATCAAAACCCTGAACTTGAGGTGATTGATGATGTAATCTTCGTTGCTGTTAGGTGGTGTGTACCCAACAGGAAACCCAGTCCACTGGATCTTAACTCCATTTTGGTAAGCATATCTCATTGCCGGCAAATTATCAAGGATCATATTGACCTGATACAGATCACGGGTTCTCTGTTTCAACAACTTTACCTCGTGCTCATTCAAAGGGTTTGTGGTACACAGGTAAACAGTCTCATTAACATTCATTCTAAAGCGGTAAGCCGAGTTTTCGATCTCATCTCCCATAAGGAGTTCCCCGAGATTCTCAGCCATTTTCTTGATACCTCCAGGGGGTTTGCAGTAGGGAAGACTGTAGTAGCTGAAAGGAAGCTCAGTCTCTATAGAAGTCAAGGAATTAACTTTGGTAATGATTTCTTGCCCCTTGGAATATGTATGCATGTAGCTTCCAGGGAGATAAAACCCATTACAGGCGTGCACGAATAGAACCAAAAAGAGCACAGCCCATCGGATTGATGGCATTCTCGAATTCCATATAGCCATCGGAATCGAACAAGATAAAACCCACCCGAGGATGGAGCGAGCAGTGGATCGAAGCTACTCTTACAGATGCATTCGACAATAAATCTACATATAAAAAAAAGATAAATTTGAGGTGAAAAGTAAATTAGAACAAGAAGTTGTTTGTTTATGGTGCAATTTCTACTCACCAACTACATCAGATCCAATTATTAACATAGCAGAAAAAAATAGGCACATAGATACTCAATCAGATCCGATTAGCAAACAAATTAAAAACCAAGAAGCAGATCCAAGAATTTTAATTACAACAACAAATTGAAATACTGGATTTCAAAAAATGCAACAGATCTGTGAAATAATAGATTGAGGACGCACCGTAACGGATCTGGAGAGCACTGAATGCGTGAAGCCGAAGGCCTCTCCCGGCGTTCCCTCTTTCAATTTATGCGCCTACAACTACACTTAAATGGTGAGAAATGGAAATGTTATTCGCTTCGCTCATGCCGATATCGTATATCAGAAACCCACAACTTACTGGAATTTATGCGCACTTGGGCTGGGCCCCATGTGGGCCAGCCCACTTTGGCGTAAAGTTGGGATTGGATCTGAAATCTGTTGCTGCGTATTGCGAATTTTTTTTTTAATTTAATGAGATTGATTTGGGACTTTGGGATTGGATCTCACTTTATCATGCTTTATTGTAACGAAACTACAAATTAGGACGTGCTTCTCAACAAAAAACAAATGTAGTTAGGAAGTGATATTATTGAATTGGACACTTGCCACCGCAACGTTTATGGTGCAATTTCTAATGATAATAATTTATAATTTTTAAATGCTACAGCGTGACCAACAAAATTATCTACTAATTATACCATAAATGTGGTATGATGGCCTCATTCCAAACTTTTTCTAGTTTAGAAATGTTTTGTTAGTAAGCCAATCATTAGAGCTTGACCAAAAAAACACCTATCATTAAGGTTATGACTTATGGGGACGAAACTACATTTCTATTATCATTATGTGCTTAATATAGTAATATGAACATATTATTAGTAAATCTTTCATCGAAAAATTATAAAACATAAGATTATACCAATTTTCTTTTGTTTTGGTAAAGTAATGCTTATAAGTATCATATATGTTAATCATATAACTAACATTTCTCGGCTAAATCTTTTCTTTCCATCTTCTTCTTTCAAGTTAAAAAACACTCTTTATTTTGTTCCTTAAATACACATAAATCTTGTCATTATCCTTTCTAATCCACTCCTAAACACCGAACGAGCCCATAATAACTTTTTGAGCTACAACAAACTCAACTCCTTCTCTTAATTACATGTATTGTGTGTGAATGTGTGATCAAGTTGGCCAAATATGTAGAATTGATTAGGATTCTAATTTAGATCTTTTAACTTGTCATTTCTTACAAAATCACAGAAGAGAATAACGCCAAAGATTCCCACATATGCTTACAATGAGAGAAAGATGGAAGAGATTCCAAGCAATGAAATATTGTACACAACTCATTTAATGGAACTTGAGGCTGGTCAAGATGTTGTTGTTCACAGGGTCAGCCAAATGATCCAACAGGTTCTGGTAGGGCCCAACTCCAGTCACAAGGCCTTGTATAAAGTAACCCAAGACAGCCAACATAGCCAACCTCCCATTCTTCACCTCCTTGAGCTTCAACTCCTTCAAGGACTTCTCATCCTTGCCAAAGCCTAATGGGTTAAATATGGGCCCACCAGGGTATGCTGGGTCCCCAGAGCCTCCCAAGTACTTCTCAAAGCCCAAGAAGTACTGCTTGCCCATGGACCCTGGCTTGGCCCAGTCCTGGAACCTTCTGTGCTCGGCAAAGCCCATAAGTGCCATCTCCAGTACGAAGAGTGTGTATGGGTCGGCCCAGTAGCTGTAGGTCCCAGCCGGGGGGATCACACCGGTTTGAAACCAAGGGAGGGCTGTCTCTGCTGGAATGAGACCCAATTTGCCAAGAATCTCTGGTGCAATGGCACCAGCTGCACCTAGCATGGCGAAACGCCCGTTGATGACCTCACCATAGGCTAGCCATCTGGGCTCGATGAAGCCTCCTGTGCCTTCTGGGTCTGAGAGGCCCAATGGGTCAAATCCAAAGTCGCCTGGAAGGCTGCAAAATTTAACCATTTTCAAAAGTTAATTAGATGTGTTTTATAATTATAACTTATACTTGCAAGTCAACTTGCTAATAGCCTCAATAGTGTGATTTCATATGTATCATTTCAGTTTTTTAACCATGGAATTTGACAAATTCTTTTTTTTATTATTAAAATTTAAATTAGCACACCATTAAATCTATTTGTATGACATACGAATTCACGCTATATATATACATGATATCTTGGAGATGATCTTTCTTTTTGTTTTTACACGTACAACAAGGAGTACCCAAGATGAAGAAGAATGAATTACCTGCCATCCAAGTAAGAAAGGCTTTGCTTAGATGCAAACCACAAGGGTCTGTCTGCTCCTTGCTGAAACATTGAAAGCACAATTTAGTTCACCAATTCACCAAGCAATAAGCAGCAATTTAGTTTGAATAATTAAGCTGTAGCAATTAGCATACCTTAACAGGGGGAGTAGAGGCTGCCCTTACTACAAAGGAAGCAGATTTTCTAGAGCCACATGGAGATTGGGCTGGTCTTCCTCCTAGAATATGCCTAGCAGCTTCCTTTGAGGCTGTTAAAGATGATGATGAGACTAAAGCTTGAGCTGCCATCCTCTCTCTTTCTCCCTTGCTCTCTCTGCTCACAATCAGTATTGGCTCAGTCTCTCAAAACCTACTTCCACATGTAATAAGAAACACACAAAATGTGGACCAGGAGACACCAAGAACTTGTGGGCACCATGACAGTGAACTCCTGGTGGATATTGGAGCTGTCCCAGGTTTCAGATTAGGCTGGGATCTCATTGCCCAACAAAGATTGTACACGTGGTGGCATTACCAGGATAAGAGATATTGCACCAAACATTCAATTTTCATTGGATGATTTAATGATATATCTAGTTTTAGAATGATTAGATATCTAGTCTTATAGTTAATGAGATCCTGGTTTTTTTCTCTAAGAAGCTCATGCCAATTGGTAGTATGATAGTATCTAAGGTAATAATTAAGAGCTTAGATACTATTAACATTATTCTTTTAAAAAATTTGAGCATCATAATTTATGGATTTTTTTTCTTTTTATAAAAAAAAGAAAATATATTTTTCTTTGGTTACAATGTAGTACAGAAGCCTATAAAGAACACGCAACAAATAAATATGGGCTTAACAAATCCAGCCCAATCATTAGCCAAAGTAGATTCC
The DNA here is from genome assembly GCA_003254885.1 of Purshia tridentata. Lineage (NCBI taxonomy): Eukaryota > Viridiplantae > Streptophyta > Magnoliopsida > Rosales > Rosaceae > Purshia > Purshia tridentata. Next base: position 63,218 of record QANT01005051.1, read on the forward strand.
AAAGAAGTAGGAGAATCCACAAGAATATAGTAGCCCAACCCAGAATCAAGACCCAAATAGTAGGGAAAAAACCATGGGTCTATGGACGTAAACAAAAAAAGTACCGAGCGCAAAGGATCCCAACCCCCTAAATATCTTTCAGTTGGTCCCATAAACCCTCTGAGGTTTCTGCCATTCTCTTCCTCCGCCACTCTTAAACCCTAAATATCAAATCTCAGGGTTTTTTTTTCTCTCTCTATCTCTCTCTCTGTGTCTGAAAACCCTGATACTCTCTCTCTCTAAGCCCTAAACCCAGAATTACACGAAAATGATGAGCATCATCCTCCGAAGGGCACCTTCAATAACCACGGCGCGAACCTTCGCCGCCATCGAAACCCTCCTGATCAACCACCATTCATTTCCTGCTGCCACGTCATCATTACCTTCCGACCCACTACTTTCCATAAATGGTGCTCTCGGCTGTGAGGTTAGGTCCTTCACCACCTCCACAGCACCACAACCACCGAATAGCTCCTTCGGGGTTGCTCAAGTAAGGAACTTGCACGCGAAACCTGGGCCGTTGGGTTATCGGGCATCGACAGCGTTGGGGGCTCAGTCCGCCGTGGAGTATTCCTCGTACGACGAATCGTCTAAAAGGAGCGGCGATGAGGATGGACTTGAGATCGCGAAGCTGGGGATTGCTCAGGAGATTGTATCGGCTTTGGCAAAGAAGGGTATCACTAAGCTCTTCCCCATACAGGTAATTTTATCACCTCCTGCTTATATGCTTTTTTTATATTTTAAATTTTATATATTTAGTGAATATATCAATTTTTTGATTGGGGTTTTCATTGTACAGAGAGCTGTGTTGGAACCAGCAATGCAAGGGCGTGATATGATTGGCCGTGCTCGAACAGGAACAGGGAAAACTCTTGCGTTTGGGATACCCATCTTGGATAAAATCATCCAATACAATACCAAACATGGGTTTGCTTTTTCAATCACACTCGTTTTTTGGGCTAATACTGTGATGGATATAATTAATGCAAAATTTCTTTTACTACATAATTTCCCCTTTTAATTCTTGCATTAATTTATGTTCGATGTAGCAGTCGTGGGAGGAATCCTTTGGCTTTGGTTTTGGCTCCAACGAGAGAACTTGCGAAGCAAGTTGAGAAGGAATTCTCTGAGGCAGCACCTGGCTTGGATACGATTTGTGTCTATGGTGGTACACCCATTTCAAGCCAAATGAGGGCGCTTGACTATGGTGTTGATGTGGCTGTTGGCACACCTGGTCGTGTTATTGATCTTATTAATAGGGGTGCCTTAAATTTATCAGAAGTTCAGTTTGTTGTTCTCGATGAAGCTGATCAGATGCTTCAAGTGGGATTTCAGGAAGATGTTGAGATCATCTTAGAGAGGTTACCGAAGAAGCGCCAGACCTTGATGTTCTCTGCAACAATGCCAACTTGGATTAAAAAACTTACTCAAAATTACCTAAAAAATCCAGAAGTTATTGATCTTGTAAGTATGCATTTTCTTTTTAGCATGTCTTCTCCAGCCACTTGGCCAATAGTAGGATCAGAGCATAGGCATTGGCTTTACTGGACTGAGGACAACAAGCTTAAAACGAAAGGCTTTCTTCATTTCAAAATGTTTTTATGTTACAGTTTAACTTGGTAATGGTTTATATTTCCGAAAAGGATTTTTTGGTTGATTTTATCAACAGAATTCCAACTTGCAATTTGTCTTGTTCATTTTGTGTCTGTATGTCCAGTGAAAGTTGGCAACGATGGAAATATTTAATTTTTTTCTTGATAAAATATTTTGAAACTACAATATTAATCTTTCTGGTGCATTTTTTGTTTGGGCAACTAGTGTAACATGAGGAAACTGTAGTATAAATTTTTTGAGTGAATATAAAGAGGTTGTAGGATACACATTTTCTTTTGATCGGTATGATTGCAAGCTAATTAACAGCTGGCATGTGCTTTAGGTTGGGGACTCTGATCAGAAATTGGCGGATGGAATTTCCCTATTCTCAATACAGTCGGACTCCTATGGAAAAGCATCAATCATTGGACCACTGATAACAGTACGTAATTGTAAATTTTTCATCTCTTTGGTCTTGAGCATGGTTGTTTTATATTGTGTTTTTTCCTTGTGAACCCTCATCTCAAATTTTTAAGGGGCTCTTTTATCAATTTTTGGTCTTACTCTTTTCAACATACGGTTCTTCCTCACCATCGGATATGTGCTTGTTAGGAACACGCAAAAGGAGGAAAGTGTATTGTTTTTACTCAGACAAAACGTGATGCTGATCGATTGTCATATGCCATGTCAAGAAGCTATAAATGTGAGGCATTGCATGGGGATATTTCACAAAGCCAGAGGGAAAGGACACTTTCAGGTTTTCGAGATGGGCATTTCAATATTTTAGTTGCCACTGATGTTGCTGCTCGTGGGCTTGATGTGCCCAATGTTGATCTGGTGAGATTTCTTTGACCATTTCCTTCTGTTGAGTTTTTATTACTTTACCTGTTCTGTAGTTGATAATTACTAGACACTCAATGATTTAATAAATTCTTTACTAATCTAGTTGAATTTTTTATTGTGTCCTCCTTTACTTATCTACTTTGGTTTATATGGTTTTTTCTGCTGTTATGGAGTCAAATTAAGCACAATAATTTGCACTGACATCAATTATTTCTTTGTTTTTGTCTTAGGTGATACATTATGAGCTTCCAAATAATTCAGAAATATTTGTTCATCGGTCTGGCCGAACAGGTCGTGCTGGGAAGAAAGGAAGTGCTATTCTTGTTTACACACAGGATCAATCCAGGGCCGTCAGGATTATTGAGCGAGATGTAGGATGCACATTTAAAGAGGTAAAGATAAATTACCTTGGCGTCTACCATTTTCGTCCTCTTTTTTTTTTTTTTTTGGTGGATTCTGTGCAGTGTACTCCATGTTGAGATTGAGACTGACACATTGGATTGGACTATTGAGTATTTAGGTCAATTAATTAAAATATTAAATGCTGAAAGTGGCTTGACGTTATATGCAGCGTCTACCATTTTCGTCCTCTTTTTTTTTTTTTTGGTGGAATCTGTGCAGTGTACTCCATGTTGAGATTGAGACTGACACATTGGATTGGATTATTGAGTATTTAGGTCAATTGATTAATATATTAAATGCTGAAAGTGGCTTGACGTTATATGCTCGGGATGATGTGTTCTTTCTTATTAAAGTATCTTAGTTAAATCTCTTTCAATGCACAGAAACAAATAGACATCCCATTAAAAAGTTGTCTTTCCACTGAAACTTTTGTGTGTTCATGTGTGCATGCGCTATATATGCACAATTCTTTTTTGTTTGAGTCAAAGCCTACCACAGGTCTGACGTAGTCTCTCCAAGGATGGGAGCTTTCTAACATACATTTGCATGCTTGCATAACCTATAGGCTATAGAATGGGATTTGTTTTTGTTCATAGCAGATTATGTCTCTGTATGTATGTAGCATCCGCGACTGATTGCCTGATTACTTTCTGATCATCAGCTCCCTCGGATTGCTGCTGGAAGTGTAGACATGTTGCCTGACATGGGTGGTGGTGGTCGATTTGGCATGAAGAGCGGTTTTTCTGGTTCACGAGGACCTGGATTTGGCCGTTCCAGTGGCTATGGTGATTCTTCTGGTCAAATGGGAAGATCTAGTGGACCTCGTTCTGGTCGTTTTGGTTCCTTTGGTGATTCTGGATCTAGCTCAAACCGAGGTGGAAACTTCGGTAATTCAGGTTACGGTCGTTCAAGTGGTGGTTTTGGTAGTTCTGATCGTTCAAGTGGTGGTTTCGGAGGGTTCGGTAGTTCCGATCGTTCAAGTGGTTTCGGAGGGTTTGGTGGTTCTGATCGTTCTGGTGGCTCTAGAAACTTTGGTTTGGATCGCCAGAGTAGTTTTAGTGACAATAACTCTAGCCGTTTTGGCAGCCTTGGGAATGATCAAAATGCAGGGAGAAGATCCTTCTGATTTATTGAATAGTAAGTCTAATTCGTTATTTCTTTTGGTTCTTTTATCTTTGTTTCCCATATGATAGCTGGCTCAGTTTGGTTTCTACTGTTGGAAATTCTTACACGTCTGTCTTGCAGTGTCAGTTAAGAAGATACCGCAACCAGGAGGAAATTGGTGCACGGGCTTCTGCACCTGTTAGCAGTGGCGAAGACATGGTGGGGGCAAATGGGGTCCACAGTCTACTGACCCCTTATAGCCTTTTGTATTTATTGATACTGAAGTTGATAAATATAGTACAAATTTGTTTGCTTTAATGTGGGATATGATCATTTTGAGTTCCTGTCTTTTTATCCATTTATAAAAAATTCTCTTTTACCCCTTTTTTGAACTGATCTCTTTATCCATTTTATGTATATGAAATTTTTGAAAGTAACATGTTTCACATGTGCGTGAAATACGTGTGAAATTTTGTAATTTCAACCAACTTTATATGAGTTACGTACTGACGTTTTTTACTTGTCTTAGGCATATAATATGTATTTATTTTTTGAATAGGACTGTGATTATGTATATAAGTCCTATTAAAGAATCTCGTCCAAAAGACCAACATTCTATCAGTTAAAATCAATCAAAAGATTAATGCAAATTTTGTATTCAGCAAAAGATTTTTATCATTGAACTATTAAGAGATGAATACAATGTTTCATCCTATGAAAGCCAGCCAGAAAAGCAAGTGACAGACAACAGCATGAGATTAGTAAAAGAAACAATGCAAGAAAAATATATATATAAGAAGAAAAAGAAACAAAGAACCAGTACATGATTTACAGTCCAACGGATTTTGATGCTGTCATGCATTGAAGAGCTTCCGGAAAGGCCCATCTTTACGGTCTTTTGCAGCTTCAGTTAAAGCTAGAAACCTCCTGAACCCTGTAGTGGCTGCACCTCGCCCAAGTGCAGCTGCTCTGGTTAGCACATCATCCGTGGAAGCAATAAGTCCAGCTGAAGCAGGATTTGGCATCAGAGCAGCTGCAGGCGCAGTTGGGACAGGGGCGACAACCGGTGGTGGCATAGAAGGTTGTGTAATTCCAGGTCCATGCTTGTTAAAGTCATCTAGTATACTTTGTTGATCCGCTTTCTTAAGACCCTGCACATGCCATGCAAATTGATTCAGTGGAAAATGTATGAATTTAGTCGGATAACCCTATTTGTAATTATTTGGAAAAGACCCGACATCTGTGCTAAATGTGAAGTGGTGACACTAATTAATCAGTCTAGAAGATGGATCCAATTGACATTCAGTCTCCAAATCTTCTTTAGGACTTTATTTTTTATTTGATTAATGGAATGAGCAAGAGTGCCTCTTGTGAAAATAAACGGATGCACAAAGGCAAAAGTTGAATTTGACCTTGAGCTCCAGAATTCGCTGAAACTCCATTGGTGTTCCCTCTGGTAGCAATGCACGGTATGTATCTGCAACAGAATCAATAGGGGACAGTATGACCTGTAGAAACAAGATGGCATAAACCTGCTTCAGTAAAGAAAACCAGAAGCTGCCGGAAACAGGTACCAATAAACTGACCACCAACCTTCAGAAGTGCTTCAGCTTTGCTCATCTCACGGCTAACAAATTTCGAATAGCTAGCAGCACGTGAAGTCTATTACAAAAAAATATATTGATCTGGTTAACAGGTTGATTTGTGTACTATGAGAAATAACAAGTCAATTATGATAAGAAAACTATTGCAGACACTCACGGGAGTTAATTGAAATCACATCAAAGCAGGCATGTTATAAAGTACATGATTCAGGTCATGCTTGTAACTAAAACTATATATCAATACTCTACTCACCTGGTGACCAAGGGATGGTATGTCTAAAAGAACTGTCTTTACAGCTTGAGTATCCAATAACATCTGCAATAGCATCCAATCATTTTATTTAATATTAAAATCATATCAATCAATCATGAAGATTACTTCCCAGATATGTTAAGTTTGGGAATGATCAAAATTACAGAGTTATAAACTACAATCCTATTGTTTTGACAATCGCAACAGCTTTCTAGCATGTCCCATTATGCTGTTCTACACATGATTATTTGTATTTTACAGCAAGAAAATGTATTGATTCTTCAAATCGATATTAAAATTGAAATTATGTCTAGCATAAAACTTTTAAGATGTTTTAGATCAATGATACGGAAATGATAAACTATTGTACTTGTTAAAACTACAGATTTTTATAACTTAAGAAATAATAATGAAAACATCAAGAAAAATGTACAAAGAATTTCCAGAATACTATGGACAATAGAGAGGATTTTAGATGTGTAGTACAATTTAAAGTTTTTCGCAGTAATTTAGATTTATAAACTATCACATCAGAAATTTAACTAGAAAAGTGCTCAGATTTTGATACAAGGCACATGCCCTAAATTAAACAAAAATTTCAAGGAGAAAATATAGGATTGATGATTTCTACCATGAGGCAAGATTCAAACTACTTAGAATTCAAGATTAAGGGGATATCCCTCAAATCTCATTTGAGAAGCTTCCAGATATAATCACATCCTTACAAGCAATGGTTAAATACACTCATCCTCATTGCTTGATATAAACAAATTTAGATTTAAAAAGAGAAAAGGAGAATGGAAAATAATGCAGTCCGTACTTGTTGGGCTCCAGTTTCTGATATCTGCTTGCATTTGAAAATGTTAGCATAGAAACGTGGACCAAGAGATGATGCAAGCTGCACAGGTTAAGTTAAATAATTAGAATACAGAGCTAAAATGAAACCAAAGAGAGCTTCTCCAAGTGACTACATTAGCATAATGTTCAGAACTGACTTTAGTGTGAAGTACAAAGTAGAGAAGATAACCCTTCACAGCTGAAGGATGGAAAACCCTAGGTTGACATGATCCTGAAATCTGATTCATTCTCTCTCTCTCTCTCTCTCTCTCTCTCTCTCTCTCTCTCTCTCTCTCATTGTTATTCATTTTGTAGATGTTCAAAGGATGATGCTTATTCATAATCAGGAGAACAATGAACCCTTTGTACGATAAAATGAAACATGTTAGCCCTTTTTATTACCTTATCCAAGAAGAATTGGAAGTAAATTGGTGAAAGAAGGCTTCCAAGCATAGGAATACTACTAGCTAGGATCATGTTTATGCCATTAACATACCTGCAAAAGGTGGATGTGGTCACTTGTAATAAGCGTGTAAAACTTTGATTTTGAAGTTCCAAATTTTAAATGAATGTTAGCTTACTCTGATTGGTCACCAACACTTTCAAGCGTACCCCATGGAACTCGTGTCATTGCAGCCATTTCAATGTCAAACTTAGTTTCCAAGCCATGCACCAGGGTTACCAATGCTTTTGTTATAACTGCTGAAAATTCATCCTGCACAATTGCATGACTCTTGTAGAAAATGAACAGAAAAAATATGCCATAGGTGACTTTTTAATGAAATAGCAATACCTGCACTTCTGTCATATCCACCCCATCAGCAAATTGAGTATCAATTATTTTGGATACACTTTCAGCCAGTTCACCAGACTGCCAAGAATTAAACCCAAATTACCAAGAATATAGAATAGTTTTCACACTTGAATTAATAAAGCTTAAGCATATAACACCAGAGTGTTAGCTTCTACTTGCTTTAGAGCTAAAAATAAAGAAACTCATCAAACAAACAGAATCATCTAGCCAATATTTTTTCAGAGGTTCCAATCGGTATCACATAGTAACCCCTTCCTTAAAACAGCATTTGCAATAAGTTAAGACCAGGCATGATAGCTTCACATGCACACAGGAACCAAGCTAACATTAAAAAATCAGAGAGAAGTTCCATGTACCCAGAAACCTGCTTACCGTCTTATGGCAGTATTCAGCCGAATTGACAATATAACAAATCACCCTTTCATCTCTGTCGGATGTCTGCTAAATTGCACAAAATAATTAGCATCTATTCAGAATGAAAATAGTTTTCTGAAATAACCATGAAAGTGAAAATTGGTCCATTGATACCTTTATCTGTCCGTCCATACCAGTGGCAGCTGCAACAATTCCTGTACCACCTTTAGGTAGTCTAGCAAAAAGCTTTGTAGCATATGCTTTGAGAACCCTTTGAAATACCTAACATGGAAAGAGGCATCGGTCATGTTCTGTTTAAACCAAGATATGTGTGTGTGTGTGTGTGTGTGTGTGTGTGTGGGCACCAAATTGGGATATCAAATGATGGATTCCAACAATGCACCTTGAACAAATTAAATAATGTCTGGTTCTTTGTTAAAGCGCTGCATCGCTTTAAGCTTCTCTTGATTATAAGAAACAACTGCAGACCCAAAAAAGGCAACCGAATCAATGCAATTGAACATCTTAAAATAATAAGCCACAAACGGAAAAAAAAATTGGCACGTAAGACTTTAAGACACAGTTCTAAGGATTCATAGTTTTGTTTAATGAAGAAAGTTCTATTGAAACAGATAAAAGGATCAATACATAAATTGAGATGATAACAACCCGAGTATCGAATATTATTATGATACATTCATATCCCACAAAGTTAGACAAGCCAGCATCAAACTAAGTCAAATCAAGGCCAGGAACACACACTGTTTCCAAATTAAAGGAATTTAGCCTCGTAAGAGTTAATCCCATATACAGGACCCAGACCTTTAGAAATTCTTGATGAAAATTTCAGTCTCAAGTCATTTTCAGATTAAATATGACATAATGCTTTTAGATGGTCCAACAATGTTGTAGAAGACTTATAATTGGGCTTCAGAATAGATGAGACTATAATATAGACAACTCCAGCATAGCAGCTATTAACAATGAAATTAAGATAACTTTTCAACCAATTGTGCAATAATAATTGTGATACAGCAAGTATAGTGAAAAACATAACAAGGAACAAGAAAGCATTTGCCCACTGTAAGTGGAAAAGAACCAACAAATTAAGGGTTCACATATAAATGAACACCAGAACAACATCTACCAGGATTTAAGAAAAATATTGTAACATTGCAGGAACAGATCTACCCCCTGAATCTTTCCAGCCAAAGAATATTACAAACAACTGAAATTAATAGATAAATTAGTCTGTTGGAGATAGATATTTATCAAAAAAGCATCAGAAAATTAGAGTTCGAATATAATATTATCAAATGCAGATTTCAAACTCATTAACTGCATACCAAAATTTCTACAGGGACAGAAAGAATGAATGTCTAAATGCTTACCTGCATGCTACTTGATAAAACATTATTCTGACTTCCCTCCTCAATATCCCATGTTTCCTCCTAAGAAATAAAAAATTAGTCAAAGAAATACCCAACCAAAGTATTGAATATAATATGGAGTAATATACCTAATCTACCTGAACAAGCTTCTCCAAATTCTCCATTAGTGTCTTCTCCTCTAGTTCTGTGTACACTGTCAAGTGAGGCTCAAAGCACGATGAAATGATTCCACGGAAGTTGAACTGCCAAATAAAATTGTATAAGCAATTCTCAGGAGTTATCTCTATTAGAAGTTTAGAACTATAATATGAGAGGACCATAGGAAACCCTAGAAGTAAATGGCAGACTATAATTGCAAACATGACAAGGAGAAGACCGTTTTAACTTGCATAAAAGAGAGATAATGATTGGAATATTTGTCACAGAAAAATATCCTTCCAAATTTTTTCGTGGAGAAATTAAAAATCATGTATCTGAATTGCTGAAATAAAGTTTCTAAAACTTCCATATATATAATATACCCATAACTTAGTCATCTTACAATCTTAATTCTTTTCTTCAAATAGGAGTAAATTACCCCCACTTTCTAACCAGTAACCACAACAAGACAAAGCAACAACATAATGTTGAATTGACTTCACATGGATTTATCAGAATATTGTTTGTGCAATTGTAACATACTTTATACATACACTCATGCCTCATTTCATATATAATATGGGGTTACTATTATGTGAGAATATAAAAAACAAAAATTTACCCCAGCTCCAGGTGCTGATAAATCTGTATCCTTCTCCTGGAAGAAATCAGAAGGAAAATTTAGTAACTTGATCATATATATAAGAATTTCCACAGTATTGTTAGACAAAATTTTCGAACATATTAAGCAACATGTAGCATGCATACCTCCGTGCCACTTCCCAGATGTGCAGCAAGCTTTTTTTCATACTTCTTTCGAATATCTGAAGCGCTTTGACTAGTGTTTTCCCCTCTACCAATTTCTTCGATCTCATTTCCGACCTCCCTTCCCCGAGCACCACCTCCAAATTTCTCTGCCAATTCATCCTCAAATTCTAGAGTTCGTTGTAGGGCCTATAGACAACAGTAAAGGCATTAAAAACACCAACAAATGAGAAAGTGGCAAAGTGGCAAAGGCAATGACAATGGATATAGAACCATAATGAAGATTTATGTTATATTTACAATAACCAATCACTTACAATAAAACCTACAAAAATAGGCTATCTGAGGTAAGGAAATCCTTATTAACCATAGTTTCTAAATTAAGTCCAATTAGGCAGATAAAATAAAGATACCAAATTTCACCTCTCACTACATGTCACGCAATTAAACATAAAAGTTAGAAATATGGCTAACCAGCAATAATGTCCCAACATCTGGCTTTTCTTTCAGATTATTATGGATATCTTCTAGCTGCTTCCTGAAAAGAAAGAATGATACAACATTGTTTTAACATTTCTTACGTAGTTCCTGGAGAAATCAGATGTTAACTAAATCCTACAATATCCAGAGGATCCAAGTAAATTTCTATTGCCCTGAGCCTTAGCTCAAGTGGCATGGGATGAGTAGGGTAAAGGTAGAGATCCTAGGCTCAAATCTACATGTAAGCAACCTCAGAAGTAAACTAGGTTAAGTATCATTTTTTGATAAGTAAAATCAGGTTTAATATATCTAATAAAGAGAACCAGAAAATAAAATCTTAATTCTAACCTTTTTATTCTCCCTTTAATTGAGAAAAACTAAAGAAATTACAAACTTAAAAGACCAAATAAAAAATAAAGGCAGATCAAGCAACACCTACTTTATATCTGTGATGACATACCTTTCCTATCCTTTTAGCTTAGTTACATGTATTAACACCAGTAAACAGCAAAATCTAGAATATTATAAAAGATGTCAATCCAAAAGTCAGTTTCAAAACATCAAATGTTCAGTATTTTTTTTTTTTGAAAAGTTTACTTTTACATTTTATGTAAAAAACTGAAGAAACTTCTGGCTATCACAAGGAATTGAATAATTTGATGTTAAAGACGAGTAGATTATACCTTGTTTTTTTACAGAACTGAATACAGAGTCGATAAGGAACATGCCACGAAGAAGGAAAGATTTTCCAGATTTCTTCATTTGTTCTCATACGACGCTTAATCCATGCATATCTTCGTTCAGTTTTATCCAACTTAGCCAGTTCTAGTAATATAGAAAACAAGAAGTTCAGAATCAAGGATTACTACAGTGAAGTCTTTATACAGAAAGCATATCCGCTAGGCATAACATCTAACATGAAGACACACCAGCTCCTTCAAAGATCTGCTCATAAGAAGTAAGCTCCCTGCTGCAAAAGTTATTCACTAATTCTTCCCTCACAGATGGCTCCAAAGCATCAACAACTAAGCAAGCATCAGATAGCTGCTGGAGTAAATTAGTTTCCTCTGACTCCTTTCCAGTACCTAAGCTGAGAATAAAACGCAAAAGGGGATAAACTTAGCAAGAAAAGAGCCAAAGAAGCCAAAAAAATTACATTTGTAACTGAGCAAATGGCCGGTAAATTACATCTGTATATTCCAACAGACAAGGTGCGCAGGAAAAGCAGATTTCAAGAAAGAAGTACAGAGTGGATTTCAAAATTTTAAATTTTTTTTATACCAAACACAATCAATAACACTGTGGATATGTATATATTTTTTATGAGAGATGCAAACTTTACTAACAAAAATAGTTTTGTGAATAAAGAAGTGCAAATAATTTTAGCAACATACCTTGAGAAATCGGAAAACACGTGTGACTTAAGTATTTGTTTGATATTCTTAAATTTCTCCCTCAGCTCCGTGATTTTTGGAATATCCCTATAGGCTTCAAAATGGTTACATAACTGGTTCACAGCCTGATATGCATCAAGAACCAGAATTAACATGAAGCACCTTTTCAATGATTTGTATATAATGCAAAAGATAGTATGAGGAAGCAAAAGATAATATTCTGGGGATATAACAAAAGCAAAATAACACAGTGCTTGCAAACAATGAGTATCAATTCATAACGTGGAAAGATTATAAGCAACAAACAAGTAAAGGATAATCAAGCTACATATTACTTGGAGAAAGATTACAACAAAAAGAGGCATGAAGTAAGCACCTCTTTACCTACAGTAAAATGAAACTGTATACTAGCAGATAGGTTACCTCCAACTGTGCAGCTGCCTCTTTATATTGTCGTTTTGAAGCCATTACTTGAAGCTGCTCAACAGCAGAGACTGCCATGTGAAAGAAAAGGGTATTACGATTCAATTGATAGCTAATGGCTATATACTACAAGAGCTGAACAAATAGTCATTGTAAAAAAATGAAACAGAGCAACTAACCTAGCATGGTCAGACGATGAAGAGCAGTAATAGTCGTTGTTATATGCTTCTTTGCAAAGTCCAACTTCTTAATGTCACGACATATTTCTTGAACCATTGTCTCGCTTTGCTCGGCTTTCGTTTTGATTTCGCGGATCTTATACATGAGTTCCTGCCTTAGAGGATCACAAGATAAATAAATAAAATAAAATAAACCGAAAATAAAAACAGAGCTAAGACAAACCATATACAGCAAGAACAAGCCTAGATTTTGCAAACTAACAACAAAGCTTATGGACAGAGTTTAAGAACAGACCTCCACAGCACGCGTGGCAGCAGCAAGATCCTCCTTGGCTTTGGTCCCCGAATTGCTCTGAAAAAACCACAGCAGCCAATCCATCCAAAACTTAAAAACTGTTGTATATCTTAATTCTTAAGAGCTACAAAACATTCAACTACAGTTGTGAGCTCAATTGGCAAAAATGACGACCTGCTGGCGAACCGCAGCTAAAATTCCAGCATCGACACGCTGAATCTCACTGTGTATCTTTTGCATTAGCGGCTCGACACCAGATAAAGACGCCTCTGTTTATATAACATTCAAAGAGTAAGTGCAACACCTTCACATTCTGCCCACATTTTGTTCACACACACATACAAAACACAGAGGGAGATAGATAGATATATATATATATATAGCGAGAGAGAGAGAGAGAGAGAAACCTGTGGGGAACATCTGGTTGATGTATTCCAAAGCGCTTGACTTGTCCATGGCTTGCAATAGCTGAAGCTCGTATCGGATTACAGATCACAGAAGTACTGCAAAGAACGGAGATCAGAGCACACAACTGGATAGTGGAGACTGAATGCTCTCCCAGTTTGAGCTCTCGTTTTGATGAATCAATGGAGCTGGAAACGGGTCGATCTCAGATCGGGGAGGAAGATTATGTGAACCGGGTTGCACGAGAAACGACTGTGACCCGATGCTTTGGAGCGGGCTTGAAAGCACGAGGTTTGGAAAATCGGATCCATCAGACGGGCTGGGCCTCTAGGCTATGGACCGTCTTTAGTGGGATTTTAAAAAAACCTCACTATAATCACGTTTACGAACATAGAATATGAGAGAAAAGTAGGCCCAGGTTACATGTACCACTCTAAAATACTAAATTGACCACCTTCCCAACATTTTTCTCTTTTTTACCCTTTTGATCCCTGCATTAAAAATTTTTTTTTTCTTTCTTCCTCCCTCCCTCACCGGACCACCCACCCCCATTCCACCTAACTCAAACGCTCGCGTGACATTAGCGTAACCCCACCCTGACCTAACCCAGCCATCAGCGCGACCCCACCCCTACCTAACCCAGCCATTGCATGACCCCACCCCTCCCTTTCCGTTTGATTTGGAGGCCGATCGCCAGATCAAACGGAAAGGGAGGGAGTGGGGTCGTGCGGTGGCTAG
>QANT01005052.1:0-14214 GCA_003254885.1 Purshia tridentata
TTATCAAAAATTTACAAATTTTATCTAAGACCCATCATAGTGAGCCAAAGAAAAAAAATGTCAAATGGAAGGCCCAAAACAAAGGACCCAACATGTTTGTGACCTAATCTAAAAAACTATATTTAAATTTGGTAGTTCAATTGAAATATTATATAGTATTTATGATATATATTCTAAATAATTATTAAGATTTAGTATTTAATCCTAATTTTCTAAAATAAAAAAAGAATTATTGGTTTACTTTCATAACATTACCAAATGGAGGAATGTTCCATTCCTTTTGAAAAATGTATAAGAATTGATTTTAATAAATCAATTCTGTGAATCAAATGGGCCCTAATAAGTATGCGCCACCAGCTATAGGATGGCCAAACATTTCTTTTGGCCGGCCACTTTCTTTTGCTCAATTTGAATGTTATGCCATCTAAGTAAATTCTTCTACAATACCGTTCTCTTTCAGTTTTTTTTGTTTAAAAATTTTTTTTATCAAAAGAGAACTTTCGTAGAAGGATTAAGAATGCAATAGAGCTAAATTTAGAATTCAAAAAGGATATGAGCCAGGTAGGCTCATCCTCGAGCCATGGCCTCCTGCGAAGTAATTAATAGCATGCCTAGTAATTAAACTAATGGGATACTTTATAACAGACTCTAGGAGGAAAACCACAATAAGCGCGCAGAAGCACAAGACTGGAGCAAAACTTGGCCTTTTCAATCAGGTCCTCCACACTAATTTGAAAAAAAAAAAAAACANAAAAAAACAAAACAAAAACAAAACAAAGCAAAACAGTTAAGTTACTAGAGTTAAGTCAGAAGGGGAGAGAGATCAGCTTGGCTTGGAGGAGGGAAAAACACTTTTTTATGCGAAATTAAAGTCATTATATGCTAGCTCGTGTCTTTTCCTTTGACAAATGGATTGTTTGAATGGACAAAATGTTATAAAAGATATATTAAAAATAATCACCCCCTCATCATAAAGCGAGGAATTCCACGTTGACCTAACCACCCACTCATAATAGGGCAATGAATTCAATGATCGGGACCATCTATTAATTTTTTAAATCCTTTTTCATGGCTTATCTTTGAAAAAATCAGCCATATCAGTAATTGTTTTGCCATCCGAATATTGTAGACAAAAATAGTGTGTCAAATACATTTTAAATGATGTAGACAGTAATACAATGGCTAAATAATTTCCGATTTAATTGATCATTTGCATGGATAAACTTTGAATAATAACCTAAAAGATAGATGGATGAACTTTGAATAATAACCTAAAAGATAGACGGTTACAATCATTCAAATTCTTGCTAGCTAGGTGAGTGAGCAGGTGATCATTACTGTAAATAATAACAGAATTTATAGCTCTTAAGGGCACGTAGAAGAGCGGAATCCAGACGAATGGAATAACACTTACAACAACCTCTAATTTTTTCTGGACAAATATATATATATATATATATATATATATATATTTGTCATCACAATTCACCTCCAACTAACTAACAAGATCAATCAAATTCTTAGCAACTTAAAAACTAAAAGAGTGGATGCCAATAAAATCAATATAACTACTTTTATAAACCCCAAGACAAATCCAAGATAAATCCAAGACCATATACTGTCTTTCCAGTTCTGCTCAGGTCTTACCAAAAAACTTAACATCCCGGAAGACATGACTAAATAATAGATCTAATTCGCTAACAATTGCCTATTAATCTTAGGGCAATTTGGAAGTTTGTGAATACTGAGTCAAGAATTCAGCTGCCTATTTGGATGACATAAAATGCAGGGGTCAAATTTATTTCTTACAAAGAATTTTCGCAAGGCATTTTTTTTATTTCTAGAATTAAAATTCGGATGATCAAATAAAGAATATTATTCTAAAACAAAGAAACGCAGCTCACATGACTTTTGGCTGACTTGACAGAAACTTGAAAGTGAATTCAAATGATGGGATCACATGATTTCACATCCACTCTTTCCTCTCTTTCAGGTCAGGAAAAGCTTCAGCCACTCATATGAAAAACAGTAGCCAAGAACATAAAGAAATAGCAGAACAGAGAGAGTAAAGAAGACGAGGAATCGGTGGGAGAGTGCTGCAGACTTCCAGCGCCTCCTATAAAAAACAGAATTAATATATATTCATTACAGAGCGGGCTCTCACATATTTAAATTTTTCATGGATTTTCATTGCCGAGTGCTCGGTAGTGTATTTTTCTTCTTCTCTGAGAACTTGGTAGTTGTTTTATCAGTTTTATATATGTTAGATTTTAATTTTGAGATTTTGGATGAGTGATCAATCGAAAAATATCCTCAAATATTGACCAGAAAAAGAGTGCTGAGCAATTCTTGGAGCGCTCACATGTTATAAGAAACCACTGCCAAGCACTCACAGTAGGGGTGGGCGGCGGTCGGCTTGGGGCTCAACCCGCTATTGCCTGCACAGCCATGGTTGAAGCTGTTGAGGTTAGTTGGGTTTGTATTCTCACACACACACACACACACACACACACTCTCTCTCTCTCTCTCTCTCTCTCTCTCTCTCTCAACCCGAACCCGAGCCAGCGTCTATCGGGTTGGGTCGTCTTCGGCTCCATTGGTCGAAGTCAATGGTTGATGTCTACCCCTAACTCACATTGTCGAGCGCGCAGCATCAAATATTTGCATAATAAAATACAAATCGATGCATCCGCCTTAGAGAAAATCCAATATTCAATATATATACAAGGGTGATGATTTTAACACTCAAATTTGTACATTTGCACTCCTTCTTTTGTTTTTTGCCTTGATAATTGAGCAAATAAAAGAAGAAAAATAAAGAAGATGAGTGCAAATGTACAAAACATGAGTGAATATTACTAATTAATTATTGAAATATAAACTTAAATGTAATTAATTAATAAAACATATTATTTTCTAAAATATTATTTATTATTAGAACTGTAAATAAAAATCACACTCAATCATCCTTATGTAGGAAAACATTAATAATACACGTGGAAAAATATATAGGTTAAATCAGGTTATCTCATGATGAGCAAGCGAGCAAAACGGGCCAGCAATCGGTGAAAAACGGTGAGCAATTCTTTGGAATAAAAAAGCCTTTTGTACAGTAGGAAAAAAAAAACTAGTTATTTAAGGCAAAATTGAGAAAACATATAAACCACTTGAGAATAAATTTTCAATATTGAAAGGAACAAAGAGTTTTAGGGAAAAAAAAAAATTAGAAAAACCCAAATAACCAAGAGAATACACGAACAGGATATCACAAACTCGAACCAAACGAACGTTGAGAGCAACAGCAAGTTAGTGGTGGCGACTGATAAGGGCTTATTGGCGGACGATGATGGCCAGATTGGATTGTCATTCATGAGATGTGTTTATAGTGGAAAATCAAAATAGGCTTTTTAGCAAGTACCCGCCGAACTTTGACCTCGATAAACTCAAACCAAACGAACGTGGAGAGCAACAACAAGTTATTGGTGGCGATTGATAAGGGCTTATTGGCGGACGATGATGGCCAGATTGGAGATTGTCATTCATGAGATGTGTTTATAGTGGAAAATCAAAATAGGCTTTTTAGCAAGTACCCGCCGAATTTTAACTCGATTTGCATATTACTACATAAATTAAAAATTAAAGCAAGTTACCCCTGAATTAAATTTTTTTTGTAAATTACCATCTCCATCCAAATCTTCAAGTATTTTCTAGTCCATTCATAGAAAAAAAATTTGGGTGGGGAAGATTTTTCCACCTTAACATGCTTAGTGGCAAGGCCCAACCAATTACAAGTGTCCACATGTACAGCCATTTTTTTATTTTTACAAAATGAATTAAAAATAGCTTTAGACTCAAAAAAATGCATGGAAAATTCTTCTGAATTCATCTTGACTAGTACTAATTTACTAGGGAGTCAAATTACCAATTTTCCGTTCAAGTGTTTTCAGAAAATTTTGAAAATCCAAATTTATTTCCAGAAAATTAAAATATTTTAGATTCTTTGAAAATTAATAGGATAAACTCCCAAACTATAAAAATTATAGTAACTTTTTATAAACCCCCTAATCATAAAAAAATTTCCTAAGCCCCCACCTATCTAGAAATTCTACCAAAACTCCCTAAAATTTATAATATCTTCTTTACCCCTCTAACGCGGGTACTGACGTAAGCTGACGTGCGTGCTAACGCATACACTGACACGCAGTGTAACTGTATTTTTGAAATACAGTGTAACTGTGTAATTGTATTTTTAAAATACAGTTACACTGAAATTGAAATTGAATCTTAAACAACTAGTTACACTGAAACTGAATTTAAAAAATACAATTACACTAAAAAAATAACTATAAATAATTACACGATTATTTTTCAATATGAAAAAAAAACTTGCAGGTCCATAAAAAAAAACAATTACACCTTAACTAAACCTTCGCTAAACAAAAGTTACACCTTCGCTAAACAAAATAGTTACACTTTCACTAAAAAAATAGTTACACCTTCGCTATAGTTACACAGTTTCACCTAAAAAACTCAAACACTATGCTATATTGTTCGATCTCAAACTCAAATCCTAGGCTACGTTGCCATCGTCCACCTGCAAATTTAATTCATCATATTTCAGAGGCACAATTTCAACATAAACACTATGTTTCAAAATGCCAGATATATTAATTTGAATAAAAATAAAACATTTGTAGGTACATTGAGGCCAAAGAACCTCCAGCATGCTTATAGGAGAAAGCACAAGTTTTGCTCAAATAAATTATTGCAATGTCATGATAGGCATTTGCTTACTTTGTTTTTTTTAGTTTTGAAACAGCGGAGGCTTGGAGCTATACATATAACACATGTGCATGCCCTCATTAATAACGAATCTATACACATGTTGAAGACCATATCCACATCGTCCAGTTCGGACTGAGCTAAGGAGATGAAATCGACAGCCTTGGAGAGCCAGGACAAACTGATCGACAGAGGAAACTCAGACCTTGAACAAAGAGATGAGATGAAACTTAGTGATGCAGAGATCGACTCAGAGAGAGAGAGAGAGTCCGGTTGGTTACTCTGTTAGAGAGAGAGGGACATGGGCAATTACGAGAGGTGGGTGTGGGAAAGCGATGGAGTTGAAATAGAAACAGAGGTGTGGGGGTGGGGGGCTGGGGTTGTGAGAGATAAATGTATATATGAATTGTAAAAGAAAAAGAGGGTATAATTGGAATATTGAAAAAAAAGGTCAAATCTAGTTGGGAATAGGTTGGCTAGGGGGTTTTGGAATATATTACGTTTATAATAGAGGGTTATGGAAGAGGTTCATTTAAGGTGGGGGTTTTGAGAAAACCTAACTCTAAATTGGGGGTTATTAAATATTTACATTAAAAATTACAAGGTCTGCACCATTGGTCTTTTAAAAATTGACTCTATCTTTCTTGTGAACACTTGCTATACCCAGAAGACCCAATACCAAAGTTTAAATTCTAGAATTTTTTTCTGTAAAAATTCAAGAAAACCATAGTAGTCATTGAGCAATTTTAAGGGTAGGAATAACTGTTTAGTGTAAAAACTTAAAACCTGAATAATTATTAAGGTTTTGAGAGAACTTGACTTTAATACCATGTCAAATTTTAGGTGTATATAAGAGAATCCTTTAGTTTTATAATTCAAGTATATGTCAAAATTCAGGTAAATTAAATAATTTAGCGTATCTTTAGTCTTTTCCTTGGTAATTATATCAAAGAAAATAGGCCTATTTATACAAGGAATTCTAAATAGAAAAGAGAATTAAGTAAATAAGGGTGCTTTAAGTAGAAGACCAAAATGAGAAAGAAAAATAAGGCTCAATCCACCCAGCCCAAAACTTAAGTCGTAGGACAAAAATTCTACCGAGCGCTTGGTGGTTCTTGCCGAGTACGCAGGAATTTTTGTTGAGCACACGACAGTTGCATCTGTAACCTTTATCTCCGACCTAAACTCCTGCATCTAAAAGTTGTATTTGTGACCTAAAACATGCATCTACAATCTAAAATTTGTTATTTCCAACCTAAAATTTTGTCATCTGCAACCTAAAAAACTACATTTGCAATTTAAAAAATTACATATGCAGAGGTAGGTGGAGGATGCGCTGCATCCACCAAGCAATCGGTAAGATTTCTCTAGCGTCCAAGCGCAAGCAGGCAAATAGATTGGCTTTGAGCATAATATTTTTTGTGTAAGTTTCCAGTAATGAACCATAAATTTTTTCCTTCAAAGTAATTTATTATTAAAAAATCCACCAAGCACTCGGTAACATTTCTCTAGCGTCCAAGCGCAAGCAGGCAAATAGATTGGCTTTGAGCATAATATTTTTTGTGTAAATTTCCAGTGATGAACCTTAAATTTTTTCCTTCAAAGTAATTTATTATTAAAATAATAAGAAGTACATAAAATATATAAATAAAAAACAGTGAATAATTTATGCTAATTAAAGTAGAAACTAAATTACAACTTACAAATAAAACTATTTGAAAGCGCCTGGTATGTGAGTGAGATGTTTAAATATTTCCTACCGTCTTCTATAGTGTAGGCAGTGGGATTGAATGGCTATGCCTCTATAATGCCCATCACTCTCAAATAATAACAATAGAGAAGATAATAAAGAATTTTCCAAGTGCGTGACACTAACACACTGCAACACCTAGAGATAGAGACTTCTCTTTCTAATATCAGAAAAATAAGGCTTACCAATTACTAATGGGATAATGATATTTTTCTCTGCAATAATGTCGAAAAGGTTCAAATCAGCCTTACCTTATTTTTTCTCTGCAATTGGGTTGATTTATTAATTTGTAATCTACTTTTATCTCCACTTGACAATCTGACACCAATCGTCTGCTTCCATCAAATTTTTAATTAACTATAAAAGTATTTTCCTCAATTTATGTAATTTTAAAATCTGAAAAAAGTTACTTCTAAATACACCAATCCACTGATTTAATCCCACTAACTCTTCTTTAATAAGAAAAAAGTAAATTGTTTACTCCTATTTGGTAATGGGCCGGACTCACGACCAACCCTAAGATTGTTCGATCAAAGTTAGAAAACAAAGCCTAAATTGAGTCAGAGCCCAACTCTAGAAAAATTCAAGTTCATGCCTAATACGCGAGAGTACCTGATTGATTAGGACATCGAGATAAATCAAGTAAGTCTAAGAAGACTTGATGAATTAGCAATTAAAAAATAATATATTTATGGGTTATACAATGTTAAATTTCGAAAATTTCGTCAAAATTTTTGCTTTTTCAAGGTATGGAAATTACAACACATACGTAACAAATTTTCGGCGCGAAATTTTCCACTAAATTTCGGTGAAAATTTCAAGCAAGAACCATGTGGAGTTTGGGCAAAATTTTGCGAAATTTTCGGCCTGGTTGTCTGATTTTAGACTGGTTTTTGGTCACAGGGAAAGATGAAAGAGGAGGAGGGGAGAGTTTCTGGGTGGTTTCTAATAAGGTTCACTGTTATGCCATGTCATCAATCCTCACGTGCCAGCAGCCAAGTCATCAAGTTAACCATTCCAGCTAATGATTCGTTTCTTAAAAAAACCAGTTACTACAGCTGTTGGTTAGTAAGGATTAGTTAGGGAGTTAGAGAGTTAGTTCCTTGGCTGATTGTATAGCTTATGTAGCTAATCGTGTAAAGCTTTTTCTGAATTATTCAATACAATACTCAGATTTCTTCTTTTCATTTTTCTCTCTATATTTCTTTGTTTTTCTTACTCTCCAAACACTGTTCATGCTTCAGATATGGAAATTGTCAGTTTCACCACCTGGTTCACTGGCAACCATGCCGGACTGAGAAAATTCGAGAGAAAGATAGTGGTGAGGTCGAGAGAGAGATCGGGACAGGGGAGAGAGAAGATATGCATGAGAGCCAGAGAGACACCACTGATGGAGTAAGAGAGAGGAGGAGGAGGTGAAGAGAGAAACAATTTGGAAAGAACAATTGGAGGGTGAGTGAGTCTGCGCGTAACTGGGCAGGAGAGGAGAAAAGAAAAGAAAAGAAGGAAGGGAATTAGGGGGTAAGGGGGAACATGCTGGACAAAAAAATAAATAAAAAATGATTAATAATAGTGAGTGGTGGAGATAAATTAGGGCAATCACCCATGCAAGAGTCATTAAGTTCTATGAATATGTCAAACATGCAGACCCCCTTTCCAACCAAATGTACACGGCGCTACCATACGAATACTATTACCACAACTGTTGCTTAAGTGACTACTTGTTACTTCTAAGATTGTCATCCTTTCGAGCTTATTCAATTTTATAACAATCACTAAATGTTTTATCCCTAAGGTGGCCAATCTCAAAAACTCTACAACTAGTGCCATTTAATTAGGTAATAGGATTTTATGCAAGTACCATCATCATAAATTACAAGAAACCATGATTCAAACATTGATCAATAATAGAGACTTCATCATCCACTCAACAATGCATAAAAGTGATTAAAAGATAAAACAAAAAATCAAAGAACTAACTTTCATTATATAAAAATAATCAATGAATCCATAATAAAAGAAAGAACAAACTAAATTAATAAAAAGAAGAAAGAGAAGAAAAACGCAAGAAGAAGGCAGCGGCTAGGTTTGGGAAAAGCCTAGGAACTTGTGACTAAGGCTAGGGTGACAAGCTAGGAAGCTTGCGCGCAAGCCCTAGGGCTTCACTCTTGTGGCTCCCTCTTTCTCTCTCTAAAGATGTGTAGAAAATAATGTAATGTGATCTGATGTGTAAAATAATGAGGTAGAGGGTCCTTTATATAGGAGTGAGGAGGCAAGGTTTCCTTGACCCTCAAGGACTAGGATTTGCTGCCTGTAATAATATTTATTACGTTTACTAGGTTTTCCGACACCGTTATAAATATTATTACACATGCTAGGGTTGTGGCTGCGTAATAATATTTATTACGGGCTTAGGGTTTCACAAGCGTAATAAAGTTCCATACGGCCAATAACTGTGTAGCCGTAATAAACATTGTTACGGCCCATTCTTCTATTGTTGTCTTGGTCCATCCATATGCTCACTTAAGCCCATCTTCCTTGCTTACTTGTCTTGAGGCTCATTCACTTGTAGAAGCTTCCAGAACCCTTTGACTTTGACCATACATTTCTTGGTCCCACTAGGAAACTTTGACCATCAGGGTTTCACTTTTCCTAGTCCAACTAAGATTTCCTTTTCCTAGTCCAAGATTTTCCTTTCCTAGTCTAACTAGGATTTCTCATTTCTTGCCTGAACATTGATGGTTTTCCATATCTGGTTAGGATTTCTTGTTTGAGTAGGATTTCAGTTACAGGGTTTCACTTTTCCTAGTCCAACTAAGATTTCTTTTTCCTAGTCCAATTAGGTTTTCCTAGTCCAACTAGGATTTCCCTTTCCTAGTCTAACTAGGATTTCTCAATTCTTGCCCTGAACATTGATGGTTTTCCATATTTGGTTAGGATTTCTTGTTTGAGTAGGATTTCAGTTTTCCTAGTTTCATCAAGAATTGTCCAATTTTGGCTCTTTTGGCTTCTTTCTTCATTAATGCTTCAATTAACCTACAAAACATAAAATTAAAGCAAAAGACACAAAACGTCGAGTTCTTACACTCTAAGTTAAGGAGTTAGTATGCAAAAATAGTGTAAATTGAGCACTCAACAGAAAGTGAAATTGAAAGAACTGAAAGTGTACTGCAAATATAAATAACTTTTACTGTTTCTACAAATATAAAGAATTGAAATTATACTGTAAATATAAAAAACTGAAATTGTACTACAAATATGAAGTGAAAAAAAAAATTAGAGGAAAAAACTAATAAATTTGATGTTTTTGACAGATTTAGAAGTAGATGAGTAGGGTTTTGAATTGTGGGTGATTTGATATTAACTTGAAATTAAATTTATGATTGTAGATAAGTTGATGTTACCTTGAAATTAAATTAAAAGTAAGCTATGAGTAAATTATTGGATTTGAGTGCTTTTGATTAATTTTTTCAAAAATCAGTACCTTATAATTAAATCACTCTTGTATCTTAGTTGCGGGATGCATCTCTTTTCCACAAGAGAGATGCGCCCTTTCTCGGAAATTTTCCTTTGATTCTCCTAGGTTGAGCTTCCAAGAGGCGTATTAGGGTCGACGACGGCGTTTTGCTCAAATGTAGTAGTGTTGAAATTTGTAACCTCCTCTTTCGTTCTATTCCTAATGATATCTTCAAGCACTGCATATGGAACGGAGGGAGCCACCGCTGCGACTGCACAAGCCCTGCCAAATCAAACAGCTACTTCTAAGGTGACCATTAATAGGATTAAAAGGGAATTTCATTGTCTTGCTTCTACTTCTTCAAATTGTGACCATTAATAGGGAATTTCGATGCAGAATTGCAAGTTTGTGATATACTGAATACACAACCTAATTAATCCTTGCATATACTGAATTACTAGTGCTTACAAAATACATGAGAACTATGAACCAGAACTAGATGACTTGCTCAATTAGAATTGTAAAAACTAAAAAATTCTGCAGTGGATACACATATCTTAATGTAATCCTTGCACACGCTGGTTTATTTAGTTAATACTGATGATGAAGAACACGTATCAGATATTAATATATGCAAAAACCATTTGCAAAATGTTTTTACAATTTTTCAGCGGATTGAAATCCAGGGCTTTTCAAAAAGCTATAGATTGCAATTTCTGAGAGAGAAAGACGAAACAAATTCAGTTCTATACACTAAAGATGTGAATTTGGTGCTGTTATTTGCTCTAGTTGTTTGGCTATTTTGCATGTATGCTAGAATTCAGTATATTAGTCCAAACAAAAATTCACGTAGACAAGGTTGGGTACTATCCTTGCCAGTTTTTTTGCCTACTTAGCACACATTATCTTGCCGCATGGAAGAGGGTTTTACCCGCAGTCGAGAATAGCAAACCTCTTTAAAAAGGTTTATGTTTTTATGTGATATGATAGGTAGTTTGGAAAGCTCCCCCTGCTGGATGTATCAAGATGCATGTCTATTACAATCCTAGTATGAAATAGGATTGTATGTGGCCCTAGTATGAGATGTGGCTATATTCTTTGCGAAGTGTATAAATATTTAGATCTTTTGCTTCACATCAGTTTAAACTTTTGTAATGTATTGGTCAAGCAACTATCATATCTCTAACTTAGTCAAGTTAGTCAAGTATCTTTAATTATTTTCTCATGTTTTTTCCTTAGTTGTTTCTTATTTTTAGGCATTAGTTGGTCCAACATGCTTGACACTTTTCCTGATGTTACTTCTATTGATGTTGGAGTTTTATTGTATTTAAGAGATAATTATCAATAATAAAAGCAGAGAAGTATTTTGTTTCAACTACGGTTGTTTGGGAGGCCGTGACCTCTCGAAGAGTCACAACAGATTTTCCTTCTTCTCTTCTTCCCGTGGGTGTAACAATGTCGATGGGCGAAATTGGAGTGATGATAATTCGACAACTGCTGGTGTGAGTGTTTCGAGGCAGTGATGGTCTTTGGAGGCTTGGGTTGATTATAAGTCGTTGAAAGTCTATCATGAAAGTTTTTTAATAAAACTCCATAATTAAGAAAATCTACAAAAGTGTATCACTTAAAAAAAAAGAGTATTTAAAAATTTGGATTGAGTACCCCCTATATTGGTTTATTTATGCTTTTGTGTTCATTAAAATTATTTATATTTTATGAGAAGATATTTCATGTGAGAATAAATTATATGGGTTGATTATAAGTCGTTGAAAGTCTATCATGACAGTTTTTTAATAAAACTCCATAATTATGAAAATCTACAAAAGTGTATCACTTAAAAAAAAAAAAGTATTTAAAAATTTGGATTGAGTACCCCCTATATTGGTTTATTTATGCTTTTGTGTTCAGTAAAATTATTTATATTTATGAGAAGATATTTCATGTGAGAATAAATTATTCTCATATGAATTTGTGACTAGTATAACTGTGTGTTTTATAAATCATCCATAAATGAAGGGCTCTATAAAAGAACAATACTTGTCTTAGTTCAAGTATGAAAGTAAGTTAGACAATAACACTACTCTTGTCATGTAAAATATTATTATAAGTTAGATGAGTTAACCTGAGAAGGAGCTGTTTGATTTGGCAGGGAGTGTGCCGTCGCAGTGGTGACTTCCTCTGCGGGGCCAGGTGAGGCTGATCCATGTGTAGTGCTGGAAGACATCGTTAGGAATTAATAGAATCAAAGAGGCAAGAAAATAGGGTGATGGAGAGAAAATGGAACAATGGATCCTGAAATATTTATAGATCCTTCAAGATTGTGGTTCTCGGGATACGAGTTTACATATTTCTACCCTGCTAGCGGCGTGAGTGGTTGATCGCTCGGCTATTCTTTCTTCCCTGCTTTTCACGCTATAAAAATAGTAATCAATGAGTCTCTGTCTCGACAAAAGTAAAAGCGACCGTCGTCCTCTTATTCCAATCACACTGCGATAGCTGTCTTTCACTTTAGGCATCAGCATTTACTTTTCAGCTGTGAACACTTATCTTGACCTTTGTGCAAACCAATTTTTCATCCAACTTTAACCTCAAATCTTACCAGGCAATTTTGGCCTTGCTTTTAGTCCAATTATATTTCTTTTGGAGAGCTATTTTGCTCGCCACCAAAAGCCAGTCGTGAGTTTCACCGCTTGCTTAGGCAAGTGATGATATTCACCGCTGGTGAGCAAAACATTTTTCTTTCTTTTGCCTTACCTAATCTAATCCTCACCGGTGTACATGCTCTTATTACATCAAAATACTTGCCTTTATGTGATGTTCAAGGAGGCTCCTCTTTGCGAGCAAGTAGCGAAAAAACCAAGTGGGCTATGATGGGTCAAAATTTACACCTATTTGTATCTATTTAGTGATCAGTTCCCTAGTTTTTTTTATGTCAAAAAACTTATGAAGAAGGTGGAGCTTTGGTTCACTATAATCAACGTATTTTGTTTATCTGCCATTAAAATTTCTTCCTTTTTGTCATTGATTGAGGATATCTTTATTGAGAAAAATCTTATATTAAAAATATGAAGGTGTTGCTAGTGGTTTATAAGAATTTGGACTACTCTTTCTATTATCAATTAGTGTAAGAATGGATGTTTATATTCCTTTATGATATCAAAGTAGATTATTTACGTAATGCATCTAAATGGCCACAGGTGCATCCCACGTTATGCAATATAAATTGTTTACGTGTTAGACTTGAAATGATACCAAACGTACAAGGGAGTGTTGAGAGAAACCTCACATTAAAAATTTGAGGTTATTACTAATAGTTTATAAGAGTTTGAATCATTTTTTCATTGCCAATTGATTTTGAGATGAATACCTACAATTTTTTCAAGCTTCACCCTTTTTTAATTTGATGGATTTTTATGGCTCCACATCAGCATGATGTTTTTTTAACAAAACCCATATAGGTTGATTGACCTCTTTCTCCTCTCATTTTTCAATGGTCTTAGCGTAAGAAGGGCTCCTAATGGTCTGTACTTTCCCAATTGAATACTGATAGAGCAAAGACTTTATCGCGGGGGTTGGGACACGCACAGCTAAAAGTAATATTAAAATATAGCAACGTATGAAGTGGGAGTCGCACCAACTAAAGTGACTAAATTCACTGAATTGACCCAAGACTTTAGATGTTTGTTTACTATTCATAGTCACCAATGCTACTCTCACTGTCAAGTTGGAAAACCAACACCATCCTTCAATTATATATATTTTATTTTAATTATAATGTAATTTAACTTTGTATTATTTTTTAACTTAATACTTCAAGTTTAAAAAATTATATTTGAATATTTAAATTATAAAATATAGTTAATTTAAGTGAATTAAAGCCAGTTATAAAACAATTGATTCATTTTTTATTTATTTTTAAAACTAAATAGTAGAGTTTGTA
This sequence comes from Purshia tridentata, assembly GCA_003254885.1. Taxonomy (NCBI): domain Eukaryota; kingdom Viridiplantae; phylum Streptophyta; class Magnoliopsida; order Rosales; family Rosaceae; genus Purshia; species Purshia tridentata. Next base: position 13,930 of record QANT01005052.1, read on the forward strand.
TGTGTTAAGTTAGCAGTTCATCTTTTTTTTAATTTACAAAAACACTAATGAAGGTATTTAGTTGGTAAGATTTCGTAATTGAAGTACTTTAATGTAATTTTTGGAATTTAAGGTGCTAAGTTGAAAAATAATGTATAATTACGGTATATAGTTTTAATTAATCCAAAAGTATTCTATCATAGACCCAAGGTGTTAAATTTCGAAAATTTCGCCGAAATTTCGCCGAAATTTTCGTTTTTGAGGGGGGTTGAAATTTTAGAGCCATACCATAAAAATTTCGAGTAG
>QANT01005053.1:0-80248 GCA_003254885.1 Purshia tridentata
TAATATCCATTTATATTATATAATAAAAATATATAGTAAGTCATAAAAAATAATCAAACAAGTAAGAAAAAAATTATATATATAGGTACATTTCAATTGTACCAATATTTGGGTTGGTATATATATATATATATTTGAGCTGCTTCATTTCCTGAGTTTTGAGGGTAAATTCCATCTTTTCACCCTATCCCCTCTTTGAGTATAGAATAGATTCAATAGAGGTGTTATGTTAGGGTTTAGCTTTGGGATTTTGGCCGGAGTTCAAAATCCTGGAGCTAAACCATAACATAAAAGCCAACAAACTAGAATCGATCGATTGATTGGTACAATTGAAATGTATTTACAAACCAGAGTCAATCGTTCGTTTGGTACAGTTAAATTTCATAATTAATTATAAGATAATATGATAATATTAATTAGGATATATAATATAATACTATAATATTAAAGTAATATACAATTAGAATAATATTATGATAATACTAGGATAATATTAAAATTTACATATCATTAGTTTTAGAATAATATTACACATTTTTTAAATATATTAAAAATATCTGAATAATATTTTTGGACCTTAGTCAAAAATAAAGAAATATTAAGATATTAGTTTAAGAGAAAAGAAAAAATTGAACCGGCCTATAAATCACTCTTATTAAAAAATTCACACAAAACAATTGGCACCTGGGCCTTGGGCCCATTGGCCCATGAGCAAAGTATATACTTACCAAACGTTCTCACATATTCTCCCGGACCGCCACACTAACGGCAACACCGAACTTCCTTCTCCGCAAAGGCAAACCCGAGACACATCCAGAACAATTGAACCCGTCCACGTGTCACTCTACAATGGAACCGCGTCTCTCCCACACGTGTACGCGAGTCCCATCGCGAAGCCTCTAACCGCACCCAGTCTCCGAAACTCCAAGAAGCTGCTCTCTCTCTCTCTCTCTCTCTCTCTCTCCCTCTCTCTCACTCACTACATATTAACCCCTCCGCCCAAACAAACTCACATTTTCCCTCACTTTCCAGCAAGGAATCTCGGAAGCCAATTCTAGTTCATTACTTCGAGTCCGCGAGAATTACGTGAAGAAGATGTGGAACCAGCCATACCGGAAGCACGACGCTGAGGCCGGAGTTCGGCCGCTGTACCCGATGATGCTGGAGAGCCCTGAGCTCCGCTGGTCTTTCATTCGCAAAATCTACTCCATCATTGCCATCCAGTTGCTTGCCACCATCGCCGTTGCCGCCACCGTCGTTTCGGTCCGTCCGATTTCTACCTTCTTTGTCAGCACCGGTGCCGGCTTGGCCCTCTACATCGTCCTAATCATCACGCCCTTCATCGGTTCGGCTTTATTAACCTTGGAGCTGACTCATTTTTGGTGTTATGTGAACTTATTGTGAAATTTAGGGTTTGATTGTTGTTTAATGTTGCAGTGCTGTGCCCGTTGTACTATTACCACCAGAAACACCCCGTGAATTACATTCTGCTTGGGATTTTCACCATCTCTCTTGCCTTTGTGGTCGGATTGACTTGTGCGTTTACTAGCGGTAGGCATTTGCTCTAATCCTTACTTTTTCTTTTTTGTTTTGCTTAATTCATTTTGGGTTTATATTTCGTTTTTATTCTAGGGTTTATTTTATTTGATCATTTTAATTCAAGAAATATAATTCTTTGAGGTTTGAGTCTTAATCTAATGTTCTTGCTAGAATGATTGTGATGCGAATCCAATGTGGGGAGTGGTATATATATAGAATATAATGGTTTGGAAATAATTGGTTGAATGGGAGTAATTTTTGATGGACTTCAACTCCAATTGGCTGACATTGTGAAATATTGTAATTTGTTCAATTGAAAACAGGGAAGGTGATTTTGGAGTCTGCAATTCTGACTGCTGTGGTGGTGATCAGTCTCACCCTGTACACATTTTGGGCTGCAAAGAGAGGCCATGATTTCAACTTTCTCGGTCCCTTCCTATTTGGAGCTCTTCTGGTTCTCATTGTCTTCTCTCTGATTCAGGTGTGTTGTGCTTATTTGAACAAACCCTCTTGCTGTTTTGTATTATTCAATGCGTCTTTCTTTTGTGTTTTGGTTTTTTAATTTTGGGTTCATTTGTTCATCTCTGGTTGCAGGTTTTTTTCCCACTGGGTAGGATCTCTGTGATGATCTATGGGTGCTTAGCATCGATCATATTCTGTGGGTACATTGTGTATGACACCGACAACCTGATTAAGCGCTACACTTATGATGAATACATTTGGGCTGCAGTGGCATTGTATCTGGATGTCATCAACCTCTTCCTCTCTCTGCTGACTGTTTTCAGAGCTGCTGATAGCTGAGGAGAGAATTGGTGAATCTCTGTTTCCCATTGTGGTGTATATTGTCGTAGTTAGGGTTTACGAGTAATTGTGAATGTCATAAACTTCTAAAACTGTCCATTTTACACTGATGAATATTGATTAATTGGAATTGTTTTGGCTTGCAAGTATATATGTGTCTTTTCTTTTTATCCATTGACTTGGAGTACAGGGCAGTGATGATGACCAATTAAAATCGTGTCGAAATTTGCTTTTACGTTTAAAGTGCAATGTGAGTTGTGAATTGCTTATTTGACTAGACTTGCCAAACAAGGTGTATAGCCAGTTAGCCTTCACGTGTTCACCATGGTTTTCATTCTTTGGCAACAAAATGTAACAACAATATATGTTATTCCTTGAAGCATGTCACCAATTTAGGTGTCCTGTGAATTAAAAAGTGTGGTGCTTTTGATCGATCCTTCATTGCCCTTGCCCGTCATTGATAGAGCGATGGACAATTGGACATGGGTGAGGACATGGCCATATGGGCCTCGAGGAACACATGGAAAAGGCATCAACTCTGTTGAATCCTGATTATCCTGGTCCATTTTTACAAAACCAATGTTGAATGGTCCTTAGCGCCAGCGGAGGTACAAATTAATAGTACCATTCCTATTTCTTTTTCAGCCTAACATAACAGCCTATTTCTGAATATAGTCCGGTCCCATAGTTATGCTGTCATAAACCCAAATGGTGTTAATATTATTTTAATCAAATTACATATATGATTCAGCATGATTAACAATCATGAAGCGATTGGCCAAAAAAAAAAAAACAATCATGAAGCGAAGTGGGTCGGTCAAAAGTGAAGACTGACTAGGTTAAAATCCAGCACACAGTTGGGAATTATATTGGGAATTATATTAATGTCACATACTAGCAGTTGGACAATAATAATATAGCATGCAGGTCATTTCCTTGTCCTTTAAACTCAAACTTGCTACATCAACATGTAAATTATGGTAGCAATAGGAGGCATATATCGATCGAATCTGCTGTGATTCAGGTAGACATGATAAAGCTGCAGGCTTAATTAATTAGTTAATGCCTGTTCTTTCTCTCAGCGACAATAGAGAGCAGCCTTAAGACTCCATGAGTCCAAACATCATGTTCTCTCTGGTTCTTGCACTCGAACTCTACGATTCCTCGCGATTCTGTTTTCAGTCCAAAGTAACGACGCTGCTCTCCGCCATCAAACAGGTGCCTTCCGGGCCATGCCGGCATGTCCTTGCAAACTTCCAACACAACATCTGCATATATCTCAAATGTATTCACATCACTTTGACACTTTATAAGTACTTATAATTGAGTTAATTAGTAATTAAAGTATAGTTGGCTTACTCTTTTTCTTTTTAGTGATAGTTCCTGCAACATGTTTGCTCTTCATTTTTAGCATCACCTATAAAATTGACCAATATTAATTAAGACTAATGATAGGTCCTATGGTAAAGGTTAATAATAATCAATTAATTACTGTAGCAGCTAGCTAGGAGTAGTCTCACTCACCTGGCCTGTTCTGTGAATGTAAACAGATACTATTTTCCAGTGGAGATCTCCTACACATTAAGACATAGATTAATTAATCAATTAATAGATGAATATATAATTTAATAGATAAATGTATATCATGATGAGATGAGTTAATGAGAGTTTTAATTGATTAATACCTTTTCTGGTGCGTTTGAGGAGCTCAGTTCCCCTAGCAAGGTCTTGGTTAGAAACCCCAAGAAAAGTGTCTGCAGAAGGGACAAGGTCTTCACTACTAAAGCTGTCATTGCTTCCACCATTGTTACCTTTTCCACACACTCCTATCCCCATTCCCTTTTCCACTGGTATCACTGCTGCAATGTTCCACACTTGATCCTTCATTGCCCTTGCCTTCAAAGTTGCTGCTCCTCTTAAAGCTGCACACGTACCCATCACATTACATTAATTCAAAGGCTCTAATAATCATTTCTTAGGTATGGTCAAGAAAAATTAGCTGGCTTTGAATTTCGGGCACAAATGATGCTCACTACACACCTATAAGTATCCATTTAAAGGGAACTTAAATTTGAATAAATTAATAGTGTTCGTCTGCCTCGGTACCTGTGGCAGCCGCTGCTGTGAGAGTGGTGATATCATCGTGAGACCGGACATTAACAGCAGAGCTGACCACGGAAGTGAGATGGTCATGCTCAGCTCCCATGGCCTCTGCAGCCTCGGCGCATTGTGCAGCTACAAGTGTGGCTGCAGAGGCCACGGCCAAGTCTGTCTTGGCTGCTTGTTGGTCATTTTTTCTTGATGCTGAAGAGGCTGCAGTGGCTGCAGCAATGGCGGCCACAGCAGCAGCCAGTGCAGCAACTGAAACGGCAGCGTGGACCTGCGCATTGTGGACTCTTGTCTCCTCCTTTTTCCTCTCTTTTCTGTCTTTCAGCCACCTCCCCACTGTTTTGGCTCCTCCGCCTGCAGCAGGGGTAGAAGGGGCATTTCCAGCGCCGCTGCGACTGCCGTTGAATAGGTGCTGTATGCTGTTGTGGGTACGAAAGAACTGCGTGCACAATATTACAACTCCATCATGGTCAAGAAAACAAAAAAGGATATCTAATGTTTTGAAAAGAGTCAATCATAGAGTTGTGCTTTAGAATAATCACAAAGTCATTCACTTTTCTAGTCATAATCACAAAGAAGTTGGGAATATAGGACTATAATTAAGACAATTATGATACTCCATTTTTATTTTTTTGGTCTGAGTTACTCCATGTTATACCATAAAATCTTGATAAATTCACTTTTCCACCAGTATAAATTTTTCTATGGTTATGGTTAGATCTATTTGTATTTATTTGGTGTCTTGTAAACTCTGTTCATATTTTGTTTTGAAAGGGTGAGCTGGGATGGAGTGTGATTGGCTCTGCAAGCTTAGAATCAGTGACAGGTTGCTTAAAAGCAGGATACAGCCAAAATAAGCTAAGTTGCAGAAAAACATGACAAGGCGCGAGCCTGTAGTTTTACCAACTTAAGTATCTGCATTACTCTCTTCTACACTCAACCCATCTTTTCATTTTAATCTTGAGCTGATCAAGGCAGAGCCTTGGACTTTTGGATACAAGCAAGGCCAACCCAAACATCCATGTTTTTGTCCATTCCCCCCCTTTTTTTTTCTTTTTTTTCTTTTTTTTACTTTTAGTTTATTTATCTTGACTTGAAGTAAGGCCTTTTACTGTAGCAAAGCCATTTTTTGATAGCCAAATACCATTTTAGGTGTGTGAATAGTATTTTTTGAGTATCAGTTTCACTATGATACTGATACTTATATTTGTGTATCAAAATTTTAAATCTAATTAAATTATGCCTAATATTAATTAAGTATTAAAAAAAGTTATACTACTGATTATATTTTAAGAAGATCTTTAATTTAAGGTAAATATTGAGTATATTTGAATATTTCATTTGTTTATCTAAATTAAAATTTCTCTATTTTCTTATCCAAAAATAATAATCATAATATTATTTATTTATTTTGTGATGAGTATACACAAAAAACACATAACGAAAATCAAATACAAACAACTAAAGATTTTAAAGTATTCAAATATGTGGGCCCAAGCCATTTGGGTATCAATTTTTCTTACCCTCAAATTTAGGTTTCAATTTGGCAATCAACCCAAAATGACTATCACAATTTGGTGTATAATAAAAAAGTTATGGCCAAATGTTAATAATTTTAACTTTTGGCTATCAAAATTTGGTGCATAGTCAAAAGCCTAAATAAGGCTAGTTGATAAGACTAGATGTTTAAGGAAATAATAAAGGTTTCTTGAAAGAAGAGAAAAAGAGAGAAGCATCCCCTGTATTTTCTGTAGTAAATAAAAAGATTTTAATGGAATGGAACAAAGATTGCTAGTAAGAAAAGACACACAGCATCAGATCGAGTGGGGATGACAGAGAAAAACAGAGAAAGCTGAAACACATCGTCACATTGTCACTTTGGTCTCCCTCTTGACTTCTTGGACAAGTATGTGGATTTTTCTTTAATGATATTATTTAATATTAGTTTTAATTAAATAAGAGTCAAAATTAAGAAACAGAGGAATGACTGACCTTAACGACGTCGTCGAATTCTTCAGAGGGAGAAACTGGAGGGCTATCTGTCTCAGTTAGAGAACCTCCAGCGTTCAAAGGTCCACTGCTGTGTGAGAGCCTACCTGATGTTAATGGCGACACTTCCTGTAAAAGTAAAGAAAACCCAAAAAGAAATTCAGACAAAAAATCATTAAATTAAAATGCCATGAAAAGTTGAGAGCTTTACACACCTCTCTCATGGACTGTGACATTATGCGGTCAAGGACTTGCTGGGAAGTTGCAGAGGAAGCAAAGTAGAACTGATTCCCAGATAGAACTGGAAGCTCCTCATGCGACTCTCCAGCTATGTCTTCAGGTATCGAAGTGGTTGTTGTTGTGGTGCAAGAAGAAGAGCTGTTTGCGGACTTTGAAGCCATGCATGAAGGAGGAAGAGGAGGAGGGTGAGACAGAGTTTTGGAGACTTCAAGAGCAGAGGCACTCCAAGACCTTGACAGAAACTCCATTGGGGCTCTTGGGCTCTTGGGCAGGTGCCCAATGCTGACCAGACTCTGCTCCGGCCGGCGAGTGCTTAACATTGGCAGTGTCTCTTCCATGAAAGTGGGTTTGTGGGTTTTTTCCTTGGGAAGCAGAGGAGGGAGATGGGTTTGAATGATGAGAGGTGGTGGGATTTTGGGATCAACATATGGGCCTATATATACACACATACACTATATGTCAAACTATGTATGTTCATGTGGTCGTTGGTCAAATTGAATGGGGTCAAGTGGAAGTACTTTTGTCTTTTGTGATGCCACCTGGAAAGGTGGATATTTTGTGTAGCTTTATTTGGGGCTAATGAAGGTGTGAAAGATTAGTGCGTAAAATAGCAATTTTGTAAGCATTATGCATTTGTACAAAAGAGTTTTTAGGGATGCTTTTAGCCCCCCCTTCTATAGTGGACCTAGATTAGATCATGTGACTAATCATCTTTCTTCAAAGGAGCTTTTGCTAAAATGATAGGAAAGTTATCAGGCACTACACTACTTGAGTCTTCACACACACACCCAAAAAACCAAAGGAGCTTCCTTTATCTAACATTGATTAACAACAAACTTCAAATGAAACATTTATTTTTAGTCTTTGGCAATATTTTATCTGAAGTGAGAGTCCTAAGATTCTCTTATAGTCGAGTAAAATTGTTTAGCAACAAGTTGTAACTTTAGTGTGACATGTGTATGGGTATACTACTTTGTTTTCTAATAAAAAATTTATATAACAAATATTTATAATATGTATATAATATATACACATTTTGCCTCTCATAACTTGTATACAGTATACAGTGTTTCTCCTCATCCTCATTCCTCAGCCCCCCAAGTAGCAGGCTGCAGTGGTGACATAGAGAGAGAGGTACATAACATAAGAATACGATGTCAGAAGAGCTGAAATCGTAGGAGTGACCTACGTGATTGTGTTCCTAAGCCTAGAGGTCTTGGCAACGTCCAAGGCCGACATGTTTGGAGGTCCAGACAAATTTAAACGAACCATTTTCCTCAGCTGTTTAGGGACACAAAGCTGCGCACTGGAGAGGGACCTATGCTAAAATGCGCGTGCCTGCACACGTCATCATCTTCAACCTTTGGCTCTTCCATCGTATATATACACCCTTTTCATAAGTTTTCTGACTAAAAGGATCGAAAGAAGAGAAGCAGCCTTCTTTTTGAACTGTAAGGCTTTTTTTGTTTCTTAGCTAATGACTGTTGACTAAAGGGCAACCCTTTATTCCTTTTGCCTCATTTCCACTCATAATTTCATAGTATCATATTTGCCACATTTTGTATAACAGTAGAATTCAATGACTCAATAACTCCTTAAGCATATGAAAACAATTCAGTACTGCATTGAGATTAGATCCCTGTACCACCTTTGCCTGGTTCAAAGTTGTAACTATTCCATCAAACTGTTTCTGCAGCCAGAGCTTGCAGATTATGTTTACTTTACCATGCATTCAATTTGATGAGTTTGTCTATGGTATGGAAATATAGACATACGTACAAAATTAACGGTGTCAAACGGTGTTTGAATGGTAGAATTTTCCCAATTTGATGGCAAAAAGTAGAGCAAACCAAAATTTATTACATCCAGCTAAACATGTGTGTTCGGGGATAACACCCCCATTCGAGTCAACGGTCAACATTCTGAACACATGGGACCTCGGATTCGACTTCCGTCCCACGACCCATGTCAATGGGCCATCGATACAACCTCATCGGATCAGATCATGCCGTCGGATCCGATCCGAACCAATCATGTTGACTAATAGTCAGAAGCAGGATCTGCAAAATTCACTGGTATCTCGGATCGAATGCTGAGCTCGGATCGGAATGTGTCAAGTGTCTTCCTTCGTCAGAACTCTGTTCGGTAGCTCTTCCGTCTTATTGTTCGGATCGGATTCGTATGTCTTCCGAGCCGAATAGTTCCTGGATATATTCAACTTCCTCGTAGATGTGTCACCACTGGAAGTCCCACTCGGATCGGAATGATCAACCTCCACTCATCCAATTCCGAGCCGAACGCAAACTCAGATCGTAGTTATTGCGCCTGACACTCCGAAGGTAACTCTATGCTTTGCATTTATGGCCTACCTGCTCTGCCTTGCTTTCCATTTAATGCATGCAACTTGCAGACATCCCTCTTGCATTAAATGAAAGAACATGTCAGTAACCCAGTCTATCCTGCAAACTTAGCCCTTAAAGACCTATGTTTAGCCATGGTCATACCTACTAGCCAGCCAAAATATCCCAATCCCTTTGCCTATAAGTAAGAGCATAACCATAAGGCAAAGAGAGAGACAGAAATCTGAAAAAACTAGCCCAAGCTCTGGCAACACTTACCCAGAAATCTTACCTCTTTTCCTTCATCTTCTTCCCAAGCTTTTGCTGTGTTCTTCAGCACTTCTTGCATCCTCCTTCTTGCACTCTTCTGACTTTGCCATCGGAGTATCTCCGGCCGGTACCACACCGGTGCTTTTTTCCTTTCAGTGTGCAGGAAGAGATCGAGATAGCAACCAGTTGGCACGCTCGGATCATCCGCTCGCTCGCTCAACTCGCCACGTCACCAACCATCCGCATTTAAGTTGTATGCAAAAGTACGAGCAGATTTTTGCATCAACAATGTGGAATTAGTTGAAGAAAGAGGCCTACTCCTAACTGCAGGGTGTTTGAATCTGGTAGTTGCTTCAATTACTCCCCATTTTTCACTTGTAACAAATACCAAGTTATTTGCACTGGATGACTGATACTAAAGGATCAGTTGCTAAGGAGCATTAAGCACTTTAAAGGCTTGAACAAAGTGCACTTCACGGACTTATTTGCTAGTTGCTTACAAAGAGACGCAGATTTCTTTCATATCCTCAAAATAATATAATTTGAATTCTTTGGGTGCCAATGGAAGTACATGACAAACATTCACACTAGGCAGCACAAATAAGTTTCTATAGGCAACCACAATTCTGAACCACGTGGTCTGTAAGGCAGCACAAAGAAGTGAGAAACTATTTACATTCAAGAACCATTACAAGGATCTCAAAGAAAGCTCCTTTAAAGCTTTGCAGTGGACCAAGAAGAACACAAAAAATAAAATCAGGATTTATGAACACAAAAAAAATTTACATAATCTCATTACAGAATCTACTTGATCATAGTGAAATTAGCAATTAGCAGTATATGAATCCAAGGAACAGTTTATCTATTAGGCTGTAATCCAGTGCCACCATAGTACTGCTTGGTGGTTTCGCGTGAGAAATCTGCAAATGTCATTCCATCCTTCAACCGCAATGCCAGTGGTGGTACTATTTTCCGTATGTCTTCAGTTAGCCTACTACATTCCGGCTCATCAACGTGCTTTATATCCGCGGATAACCCTGAGCATTGGTTCATGGGATAATCTGATGAGGAGAAAGTTTTGTTCCATGCAGGCTGCAAAAACACAACAAAAGTTTCTCTGCTCAAATTTTCAAACTTGGGAACTCTTCCTACAGAGTGAAGGGTGGCACGAAGCTTTCCTCTTGATATGATATCAGCTGACTCCCCTACCTGAATGATAAAACTCTCAGGAGAGGCCTTCACCATCAATACCCTATTCTTGTTGGGATCAAATATTTGCAAATATGTATGCCCATTTGGGTAAGGACATTCTTGGTCTCCTTCTTGAGTTTCTTGTGAACAACAAGGAAAAAGAAACAATGGAGCTGTGAGGACAGTGAAAATCCCATAATCATAATGCCACTGTTGCCATAGATTACTAGAACAAATCCCTGTTGGCGGTTTAATTTCATCACCAATCTGATTCCTTTTAGAAGTCAAGTGTCTTTTGGAGGCCCCCTTTGTGCCCATAGCTTGTTTAAGCAGAATTGTACTATCAAGAGGTGAATGATAGTGTATAAGACGAGCTTTGGCGGTGCAAGACTCCAATAAGCTCTGCTCAAGCTCTTGCCCACCAATGGCTCTGTCACATATTTTTGCAAGTTTTAGACCAAGCTCCATCATGCAAAGTCCTAACTCTCTAAATCCATTTCCAAGATTCTCGAATTCACTTTTTGACCCGTGTTCTGAATTCAATTGGGTGTCAAAAGAATGTGAGTATTTGATTTGCATTGCGAAGGAGGACACACTTCTCTCTGGGTTTTTCAAAGTAACATCACTCCCCAAATTGTGATCCTAAACAAACACAACACATACATTAATTAAAAGAGGAAAGGTTTTTTCTTATATTTAAAGTTTTAATTATTAATTAATTAATTAATACCTTGAGAATGTGCTTGCGATGGTTAGGGTTGAGAAGGGCGATCTTGCGAGCGTAAGGGAGGAGGTGGCCGCGGAGAGCGGAGGCGTTGGGGACGCCGGTGATGGACAGCAGGCCTGGGCCCATGGGCCCTAGGGCTTCCATTACGGCTCTGCTCGTTGATTCGACCCTTTCAAGCTCTTCAGCTGACGACAGCGATACATTGTTTGACGACACAAGTAGTAGATCCGAGTAGCTGAGCTCGAAAAGTTGCACGACTTCGGTGTCTTCCATGTCTGTGTCACTGTGTGTGTGTCTATGTAGTTTTCTCGTACTGATCGAAGTTGTTAATGGAAGATGATGCAGATGATGCAGAATTCGGCCCAGTCCAAAATCCAGTCACATGGGCCGCATTGAGGGCCTTTCACCTTGGTTAAGGCCCAGATGGGTCAGTAGCTAGGTGCTTTTTTAAGCTAATTTATTTACTTATTTTTAATTAAGGAGAGATGATTGTTTGAAAATGAAATATGAAACATGAGAGTGGTGAAGAAAAGAAGAAAAGGAACTAACAAAATTACAACTAAAACCATTAAAATTGTTTTAAGTTTTTGTTTTAAAGCTCCACTCACTTCAGACCAACAAAAAAACACTCCACTCACTCTGAGCTTTGAACACTCTCTATACCACCTTCAGCATGAAGGTTTTAACCACTACTCTTTTTGAACTCCAGAAATCAAAGAGTGGGGTTATTTACAAGTTAAAGCAATCACAGTGTCCGAATTCAAACTAGCTCGAAGTCTCTTTGAAGCTCTTGGTCAACCAAATGGCAGTTTCCCTGGGAGAAACCTTCTCAGGTCCAAATGGCTTCAACAACACCCCAAGCTCTTCAAACCTTTCTTGCTGTAAAAGGCGTGCACTGAACTCGAGCAAACCTTCAAGTGCCTCTGCGCGTTGCTGGAATGATGAGGTGTCGAACCGATGCTGTCGTGATTCAGAAGATGAATGGCTTGAAACACCAGTGGTAGGATTCTGCTCCGAGGACTCACTGCCATTTCGATCAGCTCCATGGCTACCATCAATTCCACTGGACTTGGCAATGGTTCTGTCAACAACCTGGACCATGCACTTGTCCTTGGTGATAGAGTGGTTGATGCTTCCTGGCGTAGTAGAAAAGCATTGTGCTGATGTTGATGAAGTTCCATGGATAGGAATGAGTGGATCTTCAGAAGAGGCTAAAGGGAATTCAGCAATCTTGTCAATCCGTGGGGCATTGACAGAAACATTTGGAGATTCCAAGCTCCCAAGGAGACCAACATTGGCTCTGTATGAGGTATGGGAAGCTGCAGCTCTTGTTGACAACGGAAGAGATGCTCTTCGTGTTGACTGGGAAGATTTTCTAGCTGGAGAATGTGACACCGGAAGCTGCAATCATGAGAACAAGGTTCAATTATAATTAGCAACTTACACATTTCCCCCCACAAGGTTGTGAAATTAGAAAGGACACTGTTAGCCACTTCACTATGAACTTACTGAATCATGTTTTGAGCTGATGTGAGAAATTTTCGGCTGTGGTATCTGTCTCCTTGGAGTAGAAGAAACTTTGGACAGTGTCCTTCTTGGAGTATTAGCAACAGTTAGCTTTGTGGATACCGACTTTTTGATATCATAATCTTCATGGGCGCTTCCAATAGATAGTTCAGTGAACTTATAATTTAAACAACCTGGAAACTCCTGTGCCCTCAGGCTAGAACAAGGAGAATCTTGTTCAGTTCCAGAAATGCTAGGATTTAAGGTCCTGTCATTGCTGAATGACCGCCTCTTCTCTCTGACAGTATGAACAGGAATAACTTCTGGCTCCATAAATCTTGTTTTCTTTACATAACTGGAGTCAGACCAGTCAACTGGGAAAGTATTCCGTCGAGGGCTATTCAATTTTAGATGAATCTTAACCACATAAGGTTGAAGATGGGGATGACCAAGCAAATCTGCTGCCTGAAAAAAATATGGATAAACTTCAATGTTGTCAAGAAATCCACAGAAACCAAATCATTCTATCAACATGCTCCCAATGACATAACATGGACTTGATTGTGGATCTTGATCTAGATTACATGTCCATGCTTCAAATTTGGGCTCAAATGGAAGTCTTAATCAACCTAGAAATATGATTTTGTAATACAGAAGGAAAATTCAATTACATGCCTATAAACAACAGAATATAACTACCATGTAGTTGGGAAATTCAATTTCAACTTTCCAACCAAAACCAGCTATCTAAATGTGAAGGTTTGGATGTCATGCATAACTGAATTCACATCCCATACCCACAAAAAACCCCATAACATGTAACTAAACAGAAAATTATGCAATGTACATGGAGTCAGACTTATATTTAGGCTAAATCATCAATGACCTAGTAATACATGCATGTATCAATAGAAGAAAATGTTTTGAAGGAAAAAAAATAATAAATACAACTTACACTTGGTCTAAGTTCTGGATTTTTCCGCAGCATGCTTTTAACAAGACCTCGACTGAAAAAAAGGAAGAAACCAGAGAATATATTATAAAGAGAAATACCATTGAATTTCCACTGACAACATCTAAACTCAACTAGCATTACAAAAGTATATAAATGAATCATCAAAAGAACTTGAGACTGAGGCACATGAAGAGGAAAGTAGACTCACAATGCACCAGAGTACATTGTTGGAAGTGGAGCCACTATTGACTTGTTTATTTTGTTAATCAGAGATTGTATATCCTGGGGGAGTCAAACACAAAAGGTAATTAAAAGGTTTGCACAGTTAGCAAGAGTGAAATGCAGAAGTAAAGGAAACATTTATGAATCACAAGCAGAAGTACTTAGAACAAAATGCATTATGTAGGAAAAATTTGAAAGTGTTATTCCACTCAACTCTCATTTCTTATATTTGTTGTTTTATGCAGAAATACAGTAAAGAGGTGATATAAAATCATAATTTTACTAACTGAAAATCAGAAAACTTACAAAGGCTTTAAATGCAGGCCTGTGAGCAGCCATTTCATATATACAGCATCCTGGAATATGCATCACATTATGTGTGCTAAAAAGCCAGAAAAACAAATTTGGGGAAAGAGGGGGGATGCAAGTCTAGAAAGAGCTGCCAAAGAAAAGGGAAAACTCACCTAAAGACCAAATATCTGACTTAGAACCATAAGGTATATCAGCAAGAAGCTCAGGGCACATATAACTCGGAGTTCCCACAACCTGCACATGGAGCAGAAACATCTTAGGTCATGCAGAGGCTAGTGTGTAAAGTATAAAATTGTATTTATGAGCAGAACTACTCACAGAGGAAGCTAGATCATCAGAAGTCAACATTTTAGCAAGACCAAAATCACCTACATTCAACATGTACTATTAATAAAATTTTAAAATACAATTCTAAGGGCTAAATGATGTGTAATAACTTGGAGTGTGAATCAACGTAAAGGATACAAAGGAGTAATAACTTACCTAGACGTATGTCTTGATCCTTCGTCAAAAATATGTTTGAACACTGAAGCAAAGGAACACAGTCAGAGCAAATTCTAGAATTTCAAACATGTTCTGTAACTAATCTCCATTTATCTTGCCACTGACCTTGACATCACGGTGAAGAATATGGTTGGCATGCAAGTAATCAAGCGCCATCAAGAGTTGAACCAACCATTTACAAAGTTTCTGCACATTCCAATGTGCAAGTATGAAACAGAAATTACTGGGAGTACCACAGTTTGATTAAATATCTAGCACACAGTTGTGAGATTTATAAATGAAAGTGGATACTTCATTGCAAAAATAACAACCTCTTCTGAAAAATTAACACCATTGACTCTTTTTATAGCATCTGCCCTGTACAACAACAAGCAGTGGCATGAAAAGGTCAGAGAGCAGCAGAAACAAGTCTGGTTAAGGGACTCAAAATTCCTAAATTAGTAATGAAATGTTTTAACCAAGAAGAAAACTTACATGTCTCCTCCTTCACAATACCCTATAACAATACAGACAAAGCAACCCTGCAAAGTGAAGGCACTGAAGCATCAATTACAGCACTAGAGAACAATGAGGAACATTAAATAATAGAAACTCATAGGAGCATAAAGAATAAACTTTTTCATGAGATGCTGACCCTTTCGACCCAGGAATCTTTGTACTCCACAATAAATGGATTCCGTACTGTGGAAATAAGCTCCATCTGCATCACAACGAACCAAGACAGCAATTTAAAGTCTAATTTTTACAGGCACCATCCAGTACTACTCATTACTGTTAGTTTTAAATAAAAAAAATAGTAATAATAACTATAAAACACCAACCTCCAGGTGAGCAGATCTGCGGGTTCTATCAGTTTGACGAGCAAGACGGATCTTCTTCAGGACATACCTATGCATGTATGTATGTACAAAAAATGAATCTCTTCTCTCAGACTCAAAATGAATTGTA
The DNA here is from genome assembly GCA_003254885.1 of Purshia tridentata. Taxonomy (NCBI): domain Eukaryota; kingdom Viridiplantae; phylum Streptophyta; class Magnoliopsida; order Rosales; family Rosaceae; genus Purshia; species Purshia tridentata. The sequence continues at coordinate 15,653 of QANT01005053.1, forward strand.
GGCATAAATTAGAAGGAAACTCACTTCTTCTTTTCATGCTTATGCCTCACGAGAAGAGCAGAACCAAAAGAACCTTTCCCAACCTGCTCGAGAATTTCGTACTGCTCCATCTTATGCTCTACCTTTCTCCCTCTTCAGTCTTCAGTGTCTACAAAAGATTTTGATTCCTAGTCACAAAACCATAACACACGTCAAGGTCTCACAGACCCGTGAAGAGGTCTAAACCCTAAACCCACCCGGAAAAAACAACATGCAACCCTATGACAAGGAAACACATGAAGAAACAAACATGGGTTCGAATTGAGCGAGTAATTGGTATAATATATGATCAGCAAGTAGTGAATTAGCTTAAATAAAGAATTAATTAATACCAAACCGTAAGCAATGAACCTATTGTGCTTAACTAAGGAATAAAATTAGCTATAATTTAAGCTAAATCCGAACTCTCACTATGAACTATGAACATGGGGATCATCACAAAATATAGGGAAATGCCCCAGAACGAGCTTAAGTGGATTACAAACACACAAAAATTGGAGTAAATTTAAGAGATAAAACTACCAAAGAAAATGCATACAGAAATAGAAATTGTAATAATAGGAAGTAAAGGACGTGCATGTGTACCAAGATTCAAGAACAGCAAACAGCTCCAGGAAAAGTAAAGATTTACGAAGAACGAGTAGCTAATTTAGATGGGCACAGCTTCATGGATGGAACAAAATTAGAAACTCAGATAAAGTTCTTTACCTACTCATTTCCTAATTTAATTATCTCTCAGCGAGAGAGAGAGAGTGAGCGGCAAAAGAATTAGAAAGAAAGCAAGCGAAGAAGAATTCAAGTTCAAAATGCGCAGAGAAAGAGAGAGGGAGAAAGAGGTTTCTAAAACTAAAAGATTCTTGAAAGAGACTGGAAATCGAAGACTGGGGACCACTGCACGGGTGCAACAAAATAAATAAATAATCAGCCAATTACAATTTACAATTTTACATCAAACTACTCTACTAGACTGGACTACTCTACTACAAAGCTCCATTTGGCATCAAGCTTTGGGAAATTACACATGTTAACACTTGAAAATACAAATTTTTATCAAATATGAATAATTTATATTTCAATAAATACTAGTATAATTTAAAAATTGAACATATTTTGTTTCATATTCGACGCAATCAAACATGGAAATGGAATAAAAATTTTTTTATTAATCAATGATGTATAATCCTCCACCTCTCATGCTTATCTTGTTAAAAATAAATGTGTAGGCTTTATAATTCTTTTAAGTTATTTAAAGATGTATTAATTATTCATGTACTACACCTAAAATCACTCAACATATCACATCATTAAAATTTTTTTTCTGATTATATCACAAGTCTAAAATGCTCAGTTTGACCAAATCTTCAAGATTTCCTTTCCTAAACAAACCACCTAAATAATATGATTTAATTTTTCTTCATAAATAGTAAAGACAATACTTAAAAAGAAAATGAAGTGATGTGTATAGAGCAACGGATTTATAAAAGACATAGTTCATAAATCAAGAAGAAACAAGTAAGATGGGACGCTGTGGCCCAGGCCCGAGACAAGTAATGGGCTTGGTGGGCCTTTACTGGATCCATAAACCTTAACAAACCAATCTGTCCCTATCAGTCCAGCTTGGAAAGTGGAATTGGTGAGTGGGCCTATAAATTTCAGACTATATTTAGGTGGTCCGGAAACGTCAGCTCCCAACCAACCTCGGATTTTGTTTGTACATGTAAAATAAGAAAATAAAAGAAAAACATTGGGGAATAGGAGGCATCGATTTATCATTGTACATATATTACTGTTTTAGTCACTGTTTTGTTTAATGTGGTATTTTTTAAATTTTGGGTCTAGCTGCTGATGACACCATGGTGTATTAGCAAACAGAAGGTTGCTTGCTTAGTTTGTGGTGAATAATATTATAATTTTGTAGGTGAAGCATTTTTTTTTTGTCACAGTTTGGGTAATAATTCATTTGACATGCATTTAATTAAATTGCAAAAAAGGAGATAATGCATTTTATGAATTTCCATTGTTGTTAAGATAGCTTCCTCATACCTACATGTTTCAATCAACCAATTGAAGGCCTATAGGTAATACAAATTTTAAATCCTTTTCATCTAACCAAAATATCTCTTGGGTTGCCTCAACTGTTTTTTTTTTTTGGGGTTTTGTTTTGGGTAACCTACGAATTAAATTGATATAAGTTGGGTTGTCACTGAATACAACATGGTTTCTGCATAATTATATCAAATTTGGGTTTGAAAAGTAAAAGCTTTGCAGCAGCACTAGCAAGTCTAGCAGGATTCAATGCTAGGAGTAAGAGTCAAAGTGAGTGCGTTCTTAATGCAGGATTCAGAAGCAGCAGCAACAAGTTTTGGGCCTTTTGGTCTGGTTACTAGAACCACCCATCTCATTGATTCAGACGTGCAACCTAAGCCACCCACCTCATGAACCAATTTTGGTTGAAATATCAACCCCACAAACTCAACCAATCACATTTCGCTGCATTCATCACTTGTTTCGCTTATTGTTTGTGATCTCTACTGTATTTCTAAAGCACTCTTGAACTCTTCTATTGCTGACTGAAATTCTTAAAAGGAAAAGAAAAGGGGTACATCCGTACATGGTAAGAAGTGTCTGCTTTTACAGTATACATGTATACAAACTCAGCATTCATGATTGTTGCTGCAAGTTATGGTGATGCCTACCCAAGTGTCTAAATGCAATTTGCAATTACCATATATTTTACGACTGCAGTAAGCCCATCAGACATGTAGTCCTTTCCAACAACTCCACCCCCAATAAATAGGGTCATGCACCTGTTCCACTTAAGTTGAGAAAAATGCGGGAAACTTTCTTTTATATATTCTGTTTGATTTGTTTTCTTGTGGTTAATTAGTCCAGACAGCAACCAGAGTACTTGTGTACCAGGCAAACTTGCAAGTGGCACCATATAGACACATCATCAGGCATGGGAGGGATAGAGACATATCTATAGCCATCTCTGTCTATATATCCATGGTGCTTAATTTGTGAAGCTAATAAGTTTAAGGTAGGGACAATCTTGAAATGTTGTTTTAAAGTGGGTTAAGGTAGTGGCAAATTGGCAATGGAATCAATTGCCTCTTCACAATCCTCAAGTGATCCATTAGCATATTTCAGAATCTGCAGGACCACTGCTATCCTCACCCCACATTTAATTGCAGTGGTTTTGTGCACACACACTATATGTTGCGTAGGATGCTCTATAGTCACAAATAGTGGGTACTGGGTTAGTTAGCCTGAATCTGACGCACAAAAAGTCACAAAGGCTGTGTTTGTTTCCACGGAAAATATTTTTCAAAAGCAAGGAAAGAGGCTTTTGGAGAAAGGCAAGAGATAAGCACTGTTTCTATCAGGGAAGGAAGTGGCATGTGGCAATATGCAGAGTAGTTCAAAAAACAGAAGCACTTAACATTTTGTGGAAAATGTATTGGCTTATTGGTTATAGCACAGCATGTGATGGAAGTAGCTAGTAGTATATAGCAGAAGTGGCAGTTTCTGTCACTTTTGCGCCTATATATGTCTATCCTTTTCTAATATATATATCTTTCACTCCTTTATTCTGTATTATTCTTCTTGATCCAATCTTACACATTATCTTTTGTCTGCCTACATTATATGGGAAAAGGTTATAATATGGTAACATTAACCTGATGCTCTTATTCATTTATGAGAAATTAGATGTTCTGCATTGATCGGTAGTGTTATAAAATATATAGTTTATTCTCATATCTTCTTGGAGAGAGAGCAGTCCCCACAAGTGGTATATAGCAGTCAAATCATATCAATTTAATATGCAAAAGTAATAAATAATTAGATTAAATTTCACATATTATCTGCAAAGTGCCTCCTGGGTATCCTGCAATGGATCAGAACATGTGTTTCTAGGTATAGGGATCATCTAACTATGCCATTTCAACATTCTGCAAAGGAAAAATGGTAGAAGAAAAGAAAAAACTTGTGTGTGGGTGTGTGTGTATATATCCATATATCTTGTAATTTATACTTTCTTTATAGAAGAAGTAATGGGATGCTGAAATATGGAGTACCCGATCTCCCCCTCCTAACTTTCCGGAAAGTAGCAAGAGATATGGCAATGAATCGATGTGCCTAATATGGCTGATCGAAAAGAGAATCTCTGATAAGGCCTCGGTGTTTTCTAATGAAAATGGAGGAAGATAAACTCATAAGAAAACTGCTCATAATAGTGACAACATGTGAGTCTGTGGCCATATATAATAAAGCAAATGTCACTTGATGAAATTCAGTAGAATTTAAATCCATTTATACAGTATATTCTGAGAGTGGACAACACAAAAATCTTGAACAAACTTTAGTTTGTTTTATTGTCATTTAACACAGCTTGAACTGGGTTTGATATTTGTCAATCTCTTCCACTCTTCCTCTGTTTTTAACTTTTTATGTAACCACATATTCTCTGACCTCCATGAACCATGAAGAAAGGACAGCGTTTGAACCATAAAGTCCTTCTCAAACTTTAGAGTTCAACATTTGCCAATGGACAGACCTGCTCTTTGTTTCTATAAGTTGAGAAGGCAATATTAGCAGCATAATATTTGGGGCCAGAGGTGTTCCACCCCAAACATTGAAATGGGGTCACCCCACCACCTACATATATTCTTTTTAAGGCTATTACTTTCTGATTCTATTGCAGTGGTCGTATATTCTTTTTGTTGGGCCCTATCTCCTTTGTTCTACATACCTGGCGAAAGCAAACCAAAGGTTCAATGTAAAGCACAAATACAATGCTCTCTTAACAAATGGCATTGCAATGATCCCAACAACCACATAACATAATCTTTAACTCAATGATATACAAATTGTGTGATGCAAATAACAGTGTTCCCACATTTTAATGGGGGGTCATGTTTCACATGTCTTGTTACTCAATTATAGCATAATGGGTTTGTGGAAACAGTATTTGAATGTCTGCAGAAAATCAGGGTTTGTAGCATAATTCAAGTATAATATATATTAGACCTCTAGTGTTCTAAGCATACCATTGGTCAATTCAGTACCTTATCTGTAGCCACCAGTTCTGATGCCCAACATGCATTATCATGCTCTCACTTTTCTTATAGAATTGGAAAGTCACTTATGGTGTCCTCAAAATGCCAGAAATCTTTCATTGAAGTCAATCAATAATGCTGATAAAGATACAAACTAAGTCAACGTAAATCCTGCATTTATCAAAGCAAAATGAATGAGAAGGAGAATGAGAATGATCATATTGGATTTAACAATGAAATAGTAAGTCACATCATTGTTGTCCTTTGAATCAAACATTAATTGTCAATGTCATATCAGTTGGTAAATTAAGTTAACAGTATACATATGAATAGTTGATAATCATACAGCTTCCTCATACCGACATGTTTCAATCAACCAATTGAAGAAGGCCTATAGTTAATACAAATCTGGAGTCCTTTTCAACCCAAAAGACCTCTTAGGCTGCATCAAGTCATTGTTTATTCAAACATTAGAAATTTGTCGGACTAGTAAACATCGGAATTGTATTAATATAAGTTTGTTGTCACTAATCAACTTCAACACGGGTTCTGCATAATTATATCGAATTTGGGTTTGTAAAGTAAGATACATCGATCAGGGGCACACAGTAAAAGAGGAAGAGAAGACCTACCACATGATCTATCGATTCTTTAACAAGCAGGGTTTCTAGCCTTTTAGCCTCTTGTAAGCAAACACTAAAAACCAACAATTATTACTTTGGTGCCTGTTCCCAATAAGTGGTATCCACAATGGATTTATATATATCCAGATTGAAGGCAAAATTGAAGGGCAAAACAATGAAAACAGAGTTGCTTCATAGAGGCATTTACCTTCAATAATTGTGTCACTTTAATGAATCATGGAAATATGGCATGATTGTTCATTGCACCGGCCCAAAGTTTTGGATTTAATATTCAATCATCAGGTTCATAAATTTCTTGAGCATGCATCATCAAGTTTAAGTGGGGGTTAAAATAATATATTTTAAATCCAAGCATGCATGAGCAGTAAAGGAAAAAAAAATTAAGATAGTCCAGGTACTTGGGGTTAGGACACCAGAATTAGAGGGCAAAAGGCAGGCTGCAGAATGTAGTTGACATAATTACATATCGAAAGGGAAAGAAAAATATATAAAATTATGGAAGGGTTTTATGGAAATTTCATGGAAGCCATGGTAAGGTTTTGCCCAGGAAGGTTATAACTTGAGCAGGTGTTTCTGATTTGAAGGTTTCAATATTAATTAATGACATTAATCTGTTGAAGTGGGATCATGGATTCGATTTGATTCCTAGCAATGACAAAAGCCAGGGACATAATAATTCAAAAAATAGCAAACAAAAAACACATGAAGTTTCGAAAAATATATACAAGTTAATTATCAAATTCAGAGAAAATGTCAACTCTACAAATTTAGCACATTGATGATAAGTAGTGTTATTTATGAATTTTCTGGTCTTCACTGTCTATATACATATCACATTTATATTAAATTAGCTAACTTCCATGCATAAATATATTCCACAAATAACCACATTTCTCTCGAAAAATGTTTTTTAATGATCTTGCTTAATAAATTAGTATGATCATTGCTATTTCTTTATAATCTCTCTTCTGCATTAATTACTTTCTTTAATTTCCAAATATGAGTATGACTTTTTTCAGCGCCAAGACCAAACATAAACATGTGTTAAACATGGTTATAAATAGTTTAGGGAAGCCCTTTATATATTCATGGAGAATTATAGAAGCTAAAAATACATAAAGGCATAAACGTGTCGACGCACTGCGCAAGCATAAGTTCAGAACTTCAGTCTCTACGAGCAGGTAATTGGGCGGTCCAAATGTCAACGGCTTTATATATTTAATGGGCGTCACACACTTTAGATCCATAAATAAATAAAATAAATGGAATTTAATAAAACATGTATCCCACTATAATCTCTAACATACTTACATAAGAATTAGATTATTTTTATTAACTCAAAGAACTCATCCATTAGGATATAGTCTATATAGAGCAGCTCCCTTCTTAAAATTTATTTTTTAAAACTATTATTATATATAGCAATCATGCATCAGGGTATGATCAGCTTACATCATAACATAATCCGAAGTAATAACACTAAAGACCATATTTTGACACCATATTATGTACCACCTATGTAATATGTAGTGTGAGACCCACTTATATTGGTGACTCGATCCCTCTTCTATTAAAGAAGTGGTATTCAACGTTGTACTAAAATATAGTGTTGATGCAAAAAATTGGGTGCTCTTTGAATCAACGTAGATGGAGAAGGATAGTCTTAGTCTTGTATCTTTGACTTTGAATCTTTAATAATTCCTGTATGAGAAAGAGAACACCAATAGGGACTTACACCAGTGAGGTGTTAGCTAAGAACCCTCCGGTGTGTAAGTTAGAAACAATAATGAATCAAGCGATTAATCCCAAGAGCTAGGCTTCAAATTAATCCAGTTGATATTTGTTTTCTGTATTTCTTGCTATATATTTTCTCCTTGCCTTTCTCTCTGTGTCCTTTTTTAAGGGGGAAGGAGGGTTATATTTATAGGCAAAGGTCTATAGTACCTGCATGGAGATTGGCGGTCACAGTGGGGCCACGTCAAATCATCAGTAGTGCTTATCTCACCTACCAGGAGACTTGGGCATTAAATGCAAGTATGGGGGGTAGGCGATAGGTATGGTGACTATCCTGTCATGCTCACTTCCCGTCAGATGGTAGGGAGACTTTGCGTGGTCGACACTTGATCGCATTCTCTTGGGAACTGTGAGGCCAAGGTCAGAGCCGACCTTAGTTAAAGTAGAGCCGAACCGCCTCCTTATCTGAACTGTTTTGAGAAGAGGATCTCGAGGTTTGTATGAGTCTAACGAGTTAGTTACTGAGTCTACCCGGTCTTCAAGTTCGGCTCGGTGTGTTGACGTGGCCTATAGTCAGTTCAGCTTGGATCTATGGTCAATGTGATGGACAGGGGACAGGTGTCAGCTATCCACTCGTGGGTGATATGGATGTCGATCCGAGCACCAACATATAGTCTTCTTAACATTACTCAATTCAAAATTATTCGATCTTTTGTTAGTTGGATAGATTCGAAATAATTCTTAGTTGTGCTTGTTTATATTTGTTTTAATTCTAAATATGTATTATAAATCTGATCGTGCTGAATTCATATAGATGTGAAAAAAGATGTTATAAATTTACCACCGAATTAATATTATATATACAGCTAGAGTTAAATGTGAAGATAAACAAGCAGAGGAAAACCTAACACAGGATTCGGATTCGACATATACAGTCAATAATTTTGGAATAGCTCCAAGCAAATATTATATGAAATTTCTAGTGTTACCAAATTATTATTCCCCTGGTTTAAAAAAGAACAACTCAACATTGACGTTCAAGTTTTTGATTCCTGAAAGCTCAACAAATTATTAATGTTGTCAAAAGGACATTTAAACCAATTCCTTTTCATAATTCATTGGTTAGACTTATCCACTTCAATCATGCACGCGCCATTTAAAAATTAATTATTGGACTACAAAGGGCAAATAAAATATCAAGCACAGCCCTACAAAGATTCAACATGGTAGGGGTCATTTTGTCAACTTAATATTGGACACAACCCTATTATTATGGGAGTAGATATAGTTGAGGACTGTAGATATGCCTTACTTAGTTGTCTCACTTTGTCTTATGGGGATATAACACCACCCGTGATTACTGTCACAAACCCAAAACTTTGTTTCTTTAATTGTATATGCATGGATCATACATTCACACTATATATGGCCAAGAGATCGATATATATCATGCATGTGATTATGTGTGTAATCTGCTGTTTGTTAATAATTAGTATGAGATATTCATATTCATTGGCTTATAATTTGTGGCTTGTTAAATGGCTAGTTGCTTTATTTAGTGAGTGATCATCTAAATAATACAACTACTTCAATCACGGGATGTTCTTGATCGAGCTGATCAACTTGTTATAAAAGCTCAAGAGCTACAGCTTTAACGAACCATAGATGACTGACAGTCAGCTCATATTCAGGGACTTTTTTACAATATTGTGTCTTTAATTATTATCACTCACATTTAAAGTTATATTCAAATTTTTATAACATGTAATTATATGAGCATGAATCACTTTTTGAATGTATGGAAGTTTATGTTTTTGACTGTTTCAAAAGACGCGAGTCATGTGACATATCTTCTTATAATAATCAGTCTTTTTAATGAAGAATTTTTGCATATAACGGTTACATACTATGATCAAAATGTAAATTTCACAATATAATGAGATAAAAGTTGTATCATATCATCATATGTAATCATGAGTCCATGACATATACTAATTTTTCAATTTTTAAGATGAGGAAGAGACAAAGGTTGAAGTGGAGAGTTTGCTGCAGCCTTTGCAGGGTAAGCTGAGACGTTAAAATTGGCTGTGAAAAAGCCACAATTTTATGTTCCACGCAGGCAGAGGATAACAGCGATTCAAATTTGTCCTCAAATTTTGATTGATTGATTGTGAACTTGTGAGATGAGAAAGAGATCAATCTTTTTTGGGAAATTGTCAAACTAACACTCAGTTTTAGTCCGGTACTCAACTAGTGAATATTCAAAAATCAAAACGCTTCTTATTCTATTTTTATTTTTATTTTTGGAAAAAATAAGACAAATTTCTTTAATTTGTTGTTTATAAATTATAATGTTCTTTTATCTAGTAAAATAAATATGAAAAAAAAAGAAGAAGTAAAATCAATCAACTGTTGAGCCCAATCCCAAAGAACAAAAAAATCAGTAGTATTACAAATTATGGTTTGATTTGTGTATTCACAACTTCACTCCACTGTGATATTTCTAGATTAAAGTGAGTTATATTTTTTTGGTTGGAAGAAACTTTCTATATGACATATGCAATTACTTATTATAATGCAAAGTAAGAATATATATATATATAGAGCAAGGTTCCATTGTAGGATTCCCACAAACTTTTAATTTGTGGGATCCCCTTTGTGGGGCCCATATGAGTTGTTTTGTATCGATCTGAACCGTTCATTTTTTTCATCTCCATTGATAGATCATCCTTGTAAAAAATTAGCCAAATCGGAAAACATTTGCCTATTTAACTTTGATCAAACAAGTAGACGGTTTCATAAAAAATATTGGTTCGTCCATTTGTTTGGTCAAAGTTAAATAAGCAAACGGTTTCCGATTTGACTAATTTTTTGCAAGGAAGATCTATTAATGGAGATGAAAAAAATGAAAGGTTCAGATCAATACAAAACAACTCGTATGGGCCCCACAAGGGGAATCCCACAAACTAAAAGTTTGTGGGAATCCCACAATGGTGCCTTGCTCTATATATCCATTTGTTTGGTAAAATTTAAATAGAAGTTTGTGAGAATCCCACATTGGAGCCTTACTCTATATATATGTAAACAAAGAGGTAATTATCAGATTGCGCATGAGAATGATTTTCTCCTGCGACCCACTGACTGATCTAGGTGGCCACCGCATACCAAGCAATGTTAATCTGGCCACCGCATACCAAGCAATGTTAGGCACTCATATAACTTTGAAACCAAGAAAAATTAAGTTAATCTGGTCAAACAAGACTAATTATTTTGGGCTTATTACATCAGTAACTGTCTGATCTAGTAGAAAAACTCAATTTTTTTTATTGGAACCAGTCATAAATTCAAAATTTATAAATGACAATTTATTAGTAAAAAAATTAAATTAAATTCACTAATTTAATCTTATTATCACTTTCAAAAATACTTAATATTGTAAAAACTCGATGCAGTACGTACCGAGTTTATTAAAAAGTTATTAATCTAAACTCTCATACAAGTTAATTAGTGCAAATAACTGTCAATGTCATCATGACCCGAAAGATATTTTCTAGCTTAATTAGGCCTTAGCTAGGTAGAGAATATCTAAACTCATGCAAGTTAATTACCCGCAAATAACTGTCATCACGAACTAATTAATTAATTCTTTGACCTAACACGTACGTGTTGAACGGAGAGTCCTACACTAATTAAACAAGCCAATGAGAGCGCACCACGTCAGAAGGTCCAAACCACAGTGGCTAAAATGCAGCAGGCCAGCCATGCAAGATAAGCTTGCAATTTTGCATCGTCAACCTTTATCAAATTAATAACCATCATAATTCCGTAATACGTGAGCTTCCAGGATTTTGCATCCTCTTGCTGCACACCTCGTGCGCTATTTTGTTCACTTCTCCTCAATAAACTTCAAAAATCTCTGCAAACGTGGCCCTTTTATACACTAATACTTTATACCTGGGTCCCACAGCGCACTCTCTCTCTCTCTCTCTCTCTCTCTCTCTCCCTCTCACAGAAAATAATGAAACATCACTCCTCTCTCCACTCATATAAATGGTCATAGCAACCACCCTTTCTCTCAGATCTCTCTCTCTCTCTCTCTCTCTCTCTCCCTCACAGAAAATAATGAAACATCACTCCTCTCTCCACTTATATAAATGGTCATAGCAACCACCCTTTCTCTCAGTCTCTTCCTCACCCTCAACTCCTCCTCCTCCTTCTAACCCACTTCCCCCACCTTCTCCAAATTTAAAAGGCACAACTTCCCATAATTGCTCTTATTGGTTACCAAAAACCCGAAGAGAGTATAACTCGTTCTAGTGAGTTTGTGTGTCCTCTTCTGCTCGTAGCAGAGTCATCGGGATCATGGGCAACGCTGATTATGTATACCCTTCGATGAATGTGGAGTCGTCGGCTCACCGAGTGGCGATTCCACCGGCGCAACCGTTTTCGAGAACGCTTAAGAACTCTTTGAAAGAGACTTTCTTTCCTGACGACCCATTGAGGCAGTTCAAGAACCAGCCCACTTCCAGAAAATTCATTCTCGGCCTTCAGTACGTCTTCCCCATCTTCGAATGGGCACCTCGCTACACCCTCGACTTCTTCAAGTCCGATCTCATCTCCGGCATCACCATCGCCAGCCTCGCAATCCCTCAGGGGATTAGCTACGCAAAGCTCGCAAACTTGCCTCCAATTCTTGGCCTATGTGAGTACTATTATATTATATATAATACTGCAACTTAGCTTCTTGTATCATAAAGAATCGAACTCTTAAGTTATCGGAGATTCGAGCTTAAGTTCTTATATTAGAAGGGATCGAACCCTGAACTTTTCTTAATCCTAAATTATTTGAATGCAGATTCGAGCTTTATCCCGCCATTGATTTATGCGATGATGGGGAGTTCGAGGGACTTGGCGGTGGGGACGGTGGCGGTGGCTTCACTTCTCACAGCCTCAATGCTGGGGGATGTGGTGAATGCTGCAGAGAACCCCTCCCTCTATCTTCACCTCGCTTTCACAGCAACCTTCTTCGCCGGAGTTTTCCAAGCCTCCTTGGGCTTGTTGAGGTAATTAATTAATTACCTACTTAATTAGTCTGCCAAGAGATCCAAATAATTGTACTTAATATATGTAATTTTTTCTTAAACACTCACTACTCATCATCAACACTCAAATATTTGATAGCTCCAAAAAGGAACATGCATCTTGTACTTGTTTTTCTGGGTACTTTGTCTTTTAGCACATTTCAATTTTGTCTTGCTTAATTATTAGACTAATGAGATTCGCTCGTTCACGCAGTAACGCTCCATTTTTAGTCTTTTTGTAACGGATTGTAGCAAAGAATCTTCAGACAGCGATTGATATAACAATTCATTGCCAGCTTCATAATAAGTTTGGAAAATTAATAAACTGTGGCGGATAAGGATATAAATATAAAGTTGGAATTATTTAGAGTTCCATTTTTGGTACTAGATCATGTATAACTTTGTTTAGATTTATTGCTGAAAATGATATATATACGTATGGTTTGCATGAATATATGATTGATTTGCATTTTTGCAGGCTTGGGTTTATCGTGGATTTCTTGTCACATGCAACGATAGTAGGGTTCATGGCGGGGGCAGCCACTGTTGTGTGCCTGCAGCAGCTAAAAGGGATTCTTGGGCTTGACCATTTTACCCATGGGACCGACATCGTGTCGGTATTGCGCTCTGTTTTTAGCCAAACTCATGAGGTTGGTGTTATCCTTTTGCTTGGCTATTTTTATTCACGAATTAAAACAACTCAAACTATAAATATCCGAAAATGTTTTTTTTATCAACCATTCGATAATATATCATGTTCATATTATTCAATTATAAGTTTGAATTATTAATTATATTGACTCTTGATTAAATACGTAATTTAGATTTACAGTACACTTTGATATAATAAAATAGATGGTAAGTGTCATTTGAACCATAGACCTCACCTCTCAAAACCATAGACCTCCTTTGAAAACAAAAGGCTAAGGGTCATTTTCTAAAGTTGAAATGAAGTCTTTGTATTTAAAAAGGTGACGATATATGTGTTGAAAAATAGCAATAGCTGTGGAAGAATTTAATAAAGCAAGCAAGTTTGGATTGGATAATTATGTTACTATGACTCTAAGATTACTTAATTGTTTAATTAAGCTAGGGGGTTGCTTGGTTTTTATATATAATCCTACTAATTAATTCCTACCTATCTAACAATGATTGATTGATTGATGGTTGTTGCAGTGGAGATGGGAAAGCGGCGTTTTGGGATGTTGCTTTCTTTTCTTTCTCCTGATCACCAAATACTTTGTAAGTGAATCGAAACCCATATCTTCAATTTTGCCTTGTTTATTATTTTCAGATACTTATTCTCTTAAACATTTCATACTTAATTTCTTATCCAGCAATTAAATATTGAACCTCTGCTGTCACGCAAGTTATGGTCCGGCCCCGCTGGCCCTGCATCTTAAAATAGCATATATATTAGGATAAATATTGGTATAATTATTTCGAGATGGCAAAAAGGAACCATGTTCACATATATACATAATTTAATACAAAAAGTTTCATAAAATTAATTAGAATCTAACTTTATAGGCCTCCTAGTTTCTTGAGGTTGGAATCATCTTCTGTCTTTTTCATGGGATATTTTTTCTTGAACATAATTCTCATTTCAACTTTCAACTTTCAACCTTAACGTACCTGCTCCCACTGCAATTTAAGGAACCCAAACTTTCAAAGATGAAACTGACTCAGCTTGCATGCAGCTAGCTAGTTAAAATATATGATACTGGCTAGCATTGATTATAAAACTTACTTACTAATATATTAAGCCTTGTTTTGACTCTCTGGTCGTATCTCAGAATAATTAGTTGATGTAGTTTTTGTTTGCGTAAGTATGAAGAGTGAATTAAAAATTAATATTGCCAATGTGGGTCATCTAATTGGTTCGTCTTTATGCAGAGCAAGAGAAAGCCCAAGTTCTTTTGGATATCAGCCATGGCACCTTTGACGTCAGTAATCTTGGGAAGCGTTCTGGTTTATCTCACCCATGCTGAGAAACATGGTGTTCAAGTGGTGAGTGAGACTGAGCCTTCAGCCTTGTCATTAAAATAAATAAAGACAACACCCAACACAAATAGACAAAACTGTGAGCCCGTGGTCACTAAGTAGCTAGGTAGAGGCTAGTTCCTAAAAATAATGGGGACTAAATTGAACCGCCACAGAATTTTGAAACCCAGGTCCATTCCCTTTTGTTGTAGGCCTTGGGAAACTTTGTGTTGGGCCCAACCCAAAAATGACTCTTCTGGCTACTCTCTGTCGTGTACAGTGTACCATTATTGAGAGGCCCCAATAATAGCATTGGGTAGTGATTGGGTGGACCCCAACATACCCTGTCGGCCTGTCTGTCCAATCTCCATTGCATGATGGGGCTGTTCTTGTTGGTGGGTCTAAGTCACATATATATACCTTTTATTTTATTTTTTCTATTTTTCTAATGGTGTACTATATAATATTCACAGATAGGAAGCCTGAAGAAGGGGTTGAATCCAATGTCGTTCTCAGACCTTGTATTTGTGTCTCCTTATCTCACAACAGCTTTCAAAACTGGCATCATCACAGGCGTCATAGCTCTAGCAGTGAGTATTATCTTCCTTTTAATGGCTCAATAAGTAATTAATTAATGGGCAAAGAGAAATTAATGACAGTCAATCATAATTGAATGTGCAGGAAGGAATAGCAGTAGGGAGAAGCTTTTCCATGTTCAAGAATTACCACATTGATGGGAACAAAGAGATGATTGCCATTGGGACGATGAACATTGCTGGTTCTTGCACTTCTTGTTACCTCACTACAGGTACCTACTCATATATAATTATAATTATATAAATAGTATATATTACTCATATGCTAATGATAAAATCGTTTGTTGAATTATTTCAGGGCCATTTTCTAGATCAGCAGTGAACTACAATGCAGGATGCAAGACGGCAGTGTCAAACATTGTGATGGCAATTGCAGTGATGTTCACATTGTTATTCCTCACACCCTTGTTTCACTACACTCCCCTTGTGGTCCTGTCCGCCATTATAATAGCCGCAATGCTCGGCCTCATAGACTACGAAGCCGCCATCCATCTCTGGAAGGTTGACAAGTTTGACTTCATCGTCTGCATGAGTGCATATATTGGAGTCGTTTTTTGCAGCGTCGAAATTGGTCTAGTCATAGCGGTATGTTGAAATTATTAATATATACATATATATATCAATGGTTAACAGTCATTTACACTTACAAAAGGGTCGCTGAGTAGTAACTAATTATTAGTTTTTTTATGTGCAAATTCATGCAGGTTGCAATATCAGTGCTGAGGGTACTATTGTTTGTGGCGAGGCCTAAGACTTTTATTCTTGGAAACCTTCCAAATTCCATGGTTTACAGAAATGTGGAACAGTATCCAAATGCAAGCAACATTCCTGGAGTTCTCATACTTGAAATTGATGCTCCCATTTACTTTGCCAATTCCAACTACTTAAGAGAGAGGTGCCATTAATATATATCAACTTATATTATGAATTTAGTAATCTATCTTCATGCATTTATATGTAATACTAAGGTGTAATATTTATATTTGAAGTTGACCCAATTAGTACTCCTACTTGTTTTCAGGATTTCAAGGTGGATTGATGAAGAGGAAGATAGGATAAAATCTTCAGGAGAAAGTAGCTTACAATATGTGATATTGGATATGACTGGTAAGCAATTGATATCGAATTAATATGGATATCATCTACCTAGTTTAATTAATTGAAGAAATTCAAATGTTAAATTTCAGCTGTAGTACTCATCATCACCTTCAATTTCTTTGTTTTAAATCACAGCCGTTGGTAACATAGACACAAGTGGAATAAGCATGCTTGACGAGGTCAAGAAGATTATTGATAGAAGGGGGCTCAAGGTACAATCTACAGCCTCTTTTATAATTAATTATTAAAGTTGTTTTAAGCTTAATTTCTTACTGAATTCGTCTATACCACAGACGCCATATGACTACAAATATATCTAACAATAATAATTTTATATATTTTAGCTCGTATTGGCGAACCCTGGTAGCGAGGTGATGAAGAAGATGAACAAGTCGGAGTTGATTGAGAAAATAGGTCAGGAATGGATTTATCTCACTGTTGGAGAGGCTGTTGGAGCATGCAACTTCATGCTTCACACCACCAAAACCAACCCCGCTGTAAAAGATCAAGAACCAGGGACATGGAACAACGTGTGATCCATAGCTGTATGAGGTGTACGTAATTAATATATACATATAGCATGTGAATGAATTTATGTATCAGAAATTAAGCAGCATATATGACGACTCATTGAAATTAATTATGAGAAATGAGTCTCATTTGTGTTTGATATGCTTAAGCATGTATAAGTCTGATTGTTGGAAGCACTTAAATTTTTCCCCTTCCAACAACATAAATATGTAATATTGTAAGTCGCAGAATGTATATGATCACATAATGAAATTATGTTCAATGGAAAGTCCAACAACTTTGGAGCTCAATTTCAAGAATCTCTTCTACCGAACACAATTATTTTTTGATTCACTGACTCTAAAAATTATTATTAAAACCCGTACACATATTATTATCAAAGAATAATGTTCTATGTATCACATATTATTATCATCTAACTTCAAAAATTTAATTACAAACTCATAGCAGCTTGATTTGCTGCACAAACTCCCTAACATGACTTCTCTATTCTAACTATGGCCAATGGCAGATCGCTCTCTTAATTTCCACTATTGAATGCGTCAAATTGTGATGGACTTTTAAGAAAGAATGAGCCCAGCATTTTCCGTTTTGTTAGGGGCAATATTGTCCAATCAAACCAGGGGGTGGTTAGATTTGGATCAAAATTATGGGGAATTTTTATTGGGCTGTTTAGCCAAGCCCAAGTCAATGTCCAATGGCACCCATTTTGCCTTGAGGGTCCACTGTTAGGCCCACAGTGGTTTCGCTCAATGATTATATCCAAAACGACCTCGTTCGTCGAGTTTTGGACAAACGCAACTTCACAAGCAGCCATACCCGGTTCAGTTCAGTCACGCATGTCGAAAACGTAATGGAAAGCAACTCGCTTTCACCCAAGAGACTTGATTTTCTTACCAACCAACATTTTCTGAGACATTCAGATTTATCTTTCCCTCGCAGGCTCGCTTCAGTTTCCATCAAGTATAAATTCAAGTTCAAGCCCAACCAAAAGTCGGGCAATTCCTCGTTTAAGCTTCATGGCGCCTCCCAAGAAATCAAAGAAAAGCAAGAAAGATAGAAAATTGAAGAAATGCAAAAGCTTGAGCGTTGTTCCAGTCGAACCTAAAGCCATTGACTCTGACTGGTGGGATAGTTTCTGGCACAAGAATTCTTCAAGTACCCCAGGTTTTTCTTTTCTCTAAGCTCACTTTCAATTACTCTGTTTCCTGCTTTTTAGTGGATGCATTTCATATCACTAAACTATATTACTTTAGTCAATTTTCTGTCAGATTATAGAAATATTGATATGGGTTTTCTTTAAATTTTTTTTATTGTGCAAAACTTATTAAGCACTGACATCTTAGAACTTAGAAGAGGTGGTGGCCTCTTTAATGAATTTCTTCAGTCCCAAAAAAAGAAAGAGGTGGTGGATTTTGTTCTATAATGTTAGATTCGGCAATGGAAATCAAATTAGAGCTCAAAACCTATAAAATGTGCCTTTTCAGTTAGCTAACATCATGAATTTGATCTTGGCCAAAAGAAAAAAAAAACATCATGAATTTGATGACTGGTAGTAGGAATTTCAGACAAGCACCTGAAATGAACTCGCTTCAAATTTGGGCTGGTAGTAGGAGTTCTTGTGGCCGTTACAAGAAACCTAGATTTTGATTATGTGTTTTACGTTCTTGAAAGAGAAAGTTATAATCGAATATTTATTGCTAGAGGGAGCAATAGAGATTTTAGTGTGGATTGGTGAAGTTGTTGACTTCTCTTCTCTTGCTGGAGTTAAAAAGACAATTCATGTAAAAGTAGTATGTCTGTGGAGTGGGGAATGTGGTATGAGGTCCAACGTTTTTACTGTACTGATTTTAGTGAATAAAGTTACTTTAAAGGAACAAAAAAGGTGAAATATAATTGTTAAGAAAATGATAAATCTGGTTTGGCCCAAGTTGGTTGAGGCAATCCTGACATAATCAGATTTGAGTAAGAGTGTACACTTATGCACAATCTGGCTTGTTTGTTGTTATATGTGGGCAAGTTCTTATGGTTGATTTTGTTTTTGAACTTTCCATGATAATTCAACTTTATTCTTTCTTAGTGATGTAATTCAAATGTCCAGGTTCTTCAGTATCCAATGATGAGGAAGAAGGATTTATGTATTTTTTTAGGGTCTCTAAAAAGACTTTTGATTACATCTGTTCCCTTGTGAGAGAAGACCTTGTGTCGAGGCCGCCATCAGGGCTCATCAACATTGAAGGAAGGCTTCTTAGTGTTGAGAAACAGGTTGCAATCGCCCTGAGAAGATTGGCATCCGGCGAGTCTCAAGTCTCAGTGGGAGCTGCCTTTGGGGTCGGCCAGTCCACAGTTTCTCAGGTGACTTGGAGATTCATTGAAGCATTGGAAGAACGTGCCAAGCACCATCTCAAGTGGCCTGAATGCAATAGAATGGAAGAAATTAAGTCCAAACTTGAAGCGTCCTTTGGATTGCCCAATTGCTGTGGAGCCATCGATGGTACACACATCATCATGACCCTTCCAACCGTTCAAGCATCGGACGATTGGTGTGACCCTGAGAACAATTACAGCATGCTCTTGCAGGGAGTTGTGGACCATGAGATGAGATTTCTTGATATTGTGACTGGTTGGCCTGGGGGCATGACAGTGTCTAGACTATTAAAGTGTTCGGGATTTTTCAAGCTCTGTGAAGGTGGGCAGCGTTTGAATGGGAATGTTAGGACATTATCTGGAGGAGTAGAGATTAGAGAATATATTGTTGGAGGCGCTGGCTATCCTCTCCTTCCCTGGCTTATAACTCCTTATGAAAGCAATGCCGTCCCAGCTTCCATTTCCACTTTTAATGCCATGCATGAGGCTGCAACGTCACTTGCAGTAAGGGCATTCTCACAGTTAAAGGGCACTTGGAGAATTCTTAGCAAGGTTATGTGGAGACCTGATAAGCGGAAACTTCCAAGCATTATCTTGGTATGTTGTTTACTTCACAATATAATAATTGACAGTGGAGATATATTGCACCCAGATGTTGCTTTATCTAGTCACCATGACTTGGGATATGGAGAACAATGGTGTAAGCAAGTTGATCCATTGGGGAGGACTATGAGGGAAAACTTAATCGAACACTGGCAGAATAGCAAGCAGATAGCTGCATCAAAGTAATGTTATTTTATCATTTTTATTTTTGGGCTGCTGAAGCTGATTCTTATTTTATCGGCTGGTTTAAATTTGAATTGGAAGCTTGGAGCCTCCTTGAGCAGAGGTACACCCACAAGTTTATTATTTGACCGTTGATATCGTTTGAGGAGAAATTAAAGCTTGTATTCCTTGAAGAATTTGTACCTATTCTTCTTTCATTCCTCAGTGTCATTTTGTATTGGTAAACATCTGAGAAATATTGTTTATGCTGTCACTCGTCCTTTTTCCTTTTTGGGATATCTTAGTGTAAAGAATCATTATATAAATAAATCTAATTGTTATATACATGGTGCTCTCCAATTCTTTAACAGCCAACCTTCAAATTTGCAAACACCACACCGATTATGAATTTGCCATTAAAAAATGTCAAACATGTACCCCACGGCCCACTATAAGCAATAAGACATTTTATTTCAAGCTGTGACATACTCGTAACGAAAAGCGCCGCAGTTTTATTTTATCCAAAGAAGACGAACAGCACTATTTATGTAAAAAAAGAGCAAATTCCATATAAGTGGGTTTCCCTTGATTGGTAGTAGATGGGGCCTGAAATGTACAGTAGGATCTCAAAACTAAGCAAGACCCGATCATCTCTATAAAATAAGGTAAAACAAGTAGCTCTAAAAAGAAAAAACTTATGAACAGCGAGACAAAACTAACGCCTCATTTCTTTGAACTATGGGGGCCATTGAAATTTTATTGCTTCAATCTCCCCTGGTTGGGGGCTTCATGCATGCACAAAAAGGCGTTTTCTTTCGCTTCTGGGTAGTAGTTCTACTCCCACCATAGATATAGTCCCGCAGAAGAACACTTGTGTTCCGCTCTGTGATTCTAGTTGAACCTCTTCTTGATTTTTCACCATCAAGCTTCAGTAGAAGAAATTGTAGTTTCTGCACCTCCAACTGCAAACGCCCAATTTTTTCCGACCCTCGTTTTGCTTGTTCTGAGATTCTCCTTCTTCTGACACTCCCACTTTCATCAGGCACTACCCCAGAGGCTCCATCAGAGGACTGAGAATCATCTTCAACGTTCTTCATCAATTTGTGGTTCACATCAAATAACTTAGTGATGGCCTCGTCAGCTTCTTCCAGTTGCCCCTTCACAGTAGCAAATTCTTCACCTTTGCCCTTTTTGCTCTGCTCAGTAATCTCTATCTTCCTCTTCAGGTCTTGCACGGTTATTTGAAGGTTTGTCAACTTTTGCACGTCTGAATCAAGTCTTTCTAGAATCCTTCTCTTGTTCCCTTCTTGACGGGACTCTGTAAATCGCTTAGAAAGCTCTAATTTGTCCACACCCAATTCTTTCTCAACCAATGATTCTGAAGAGGGATATCTATTGTTGTGTTCCTTTACTGCTTCAGTCTGACTGTGGTCAGTTGGTACAGTAACCACCTTCTGGGCCTTGCCAACCATCAAATCAATGCTGCCATCCTGGTCAGTGGTTTCCCATAACTCAAGCATCTGAGCATCAGCCTCTGTGGTGTCTCTCCTGCTTATCCCATAGGATGAACCCTCTGATATATGGTCAAGGATGATGTCTTTTGTCAGAACTTCATTTCCTGATCCAGAGATTTCACGCTTCTTGAGAGTGCTACCAATCCCATCCCCAAGTTCCTTTTCTTCCTGATTTGCAGTAACATGGCTTTCCTTTTCCATCATTGCCTTTTCAATAGCTTTAATTCTTCTGTGTAAATCCTGAAAGTCTGAAAGACCATTTGATACCGTGGTGATTCCATCTCCATTGATTTGAGAGCTTTCAGCATGCAGAAGGCCCCCCTGGATAAAAGTGGAATATATACCGTCAATTTCAAATGATATTCAAAATCGCATGCCCCATTGAACTATTGGAAACAAATTCACCATGTCATAAGCTGACTAATCAATGCCCAAGCCAATAACCTTTAGACAGAAACCGTATTATTTTCTATACGGGCTTACATATGAATTTGAAGCATCATAGTATTTTTGAGAAATATAAGGCCTTACAAATGAATTTTCTGATAAATGGATCATCACCTCAGCCTCAGAAAATTGGAACTTCCAATTCTAGAGGGAGTGTATAAACAGACAAATGGAAATTACCTCTGATTCTTCAGGTTCAAGTTTATGTGATCTGGTGTCAGTCAGCATATGCTTCTCTAGTGATGTTGTACACTCCTTCAGAGAGAGGATGGCTGGAACATAGGCAGCCAACTGAGCTTGTAGGCCTTCATTTTCGTATTCCAATGTGCTGACCCTTTCTTTCATAAGCTTGCTCTCCATGCCTGTGGAATTGCTTCTGTCTTCAAGGACCTGACATGCTTCAATGAGCTCCTGGGTCTTTCCTTCGAACAATGTTTCACGAATGGTGGAGTTCTGCAGTTCACCAAAGAATGTGGCAGCCTGAGTTACCCACATTTCAATCTCTTTTCTTCCCGTTTGCAGTTCATTGATCAAACTTTCCTCTTTAATTCTACTTTTTTCAGCTTCTTCATGCATTTTCAACAGTCCCGACTCCAACTTCTGATTCACTTCACGAAGGCAGCCAGTCTCTTTACTATGAAGATCATTTTCTGCATACAATTTGAGAACCTTCTTCTCTTTATCTTCTAGTACCACCTTAGCCTCATCATACTTACCATTCAGATCCTCTGATAATCTATGCAACTCTTTTTTCTCATTCTGTAGTGTATTGAAGCTCTGCTCTGCTTCCAAAAGCTCATTTTCTTTATGAGACAACACATCCTTTGCATTTTCAATTTCACCATTCAATTGATCATTGACAGACTTAACTAATTCCAGCTCATTCTCTGACTTATGTAATGACTCCTTGAGATGTAAGTTTTCCATTTGCATAACTTCTAACTTCCCCTCCAATATTCTTACCTTCTCTTCCAGGTCATTATTGCCAAGATGAAGTTTATCTAAATAGTCACTGAGATGTTCCAGCTCCAGTTGCTTTCTGGAAATAAAATCATTGAAAACAAGGGCAAGGTTACTGTGATATATTGTTTCACCAAACATGACACATTTCTCCTCTTCTAGGTTACGTTTCTCTTCCCCCAAATTCAAGACCATCTTTTTCAAGGACCCTTTATCTTCAAGCATCTGGCAATTTTCTTGCAATAGACTCTTGTAAGTGCCTTGCAAGTCCAATAACTGCTCATGCAGATTATCTATTTCGGACCTCAGTACTTCCTCTCTGTGGTCTCCCTCTACTACTTTCGCTTTTAATCCTTCATTCATCTCCTGAAGTCTTTGGGCCCCACTCTGCAACACCAAGAACTTCTCGGACTGGGTCCTGAACTCTCGGTCAAGGGTGTTTCTTTCTCTCATAAGATTTGTCGCCTCTAGTTTCAGTTGGTCAAGCATTTCCAAGAGAACTAACTTCTCAATAACCAACTGCTGATTTTCATCACCACTTTCAGAGAGTGAATTTTGTGTGTCTTGAAGCTTGACAAGTATATGGCTAAAAAGTGTTTGGTCTTGCCCAACCTTCTCTTCACACCCAAGGTTTGGATCAACATCAACAGTCTTCAACACCTGATACAGCCCCGCTCTCAGTACATTGATCTGCACAAACAAGGATTTAATCTCCATCTGTTGTTCAAGATTTACACGCTCTAGGTCAGAAATCAGTTTCTCTGACATTTTGGATGCCTCCAAGAGCTTTTGACGCTCAACAATGAGGGACAAGTTCTTTTCATCCAGATCTTCTATACATTTCTGCAAGACAAAGATTTCAATCTGTGCGTTCAGAGCTTTGTCTTGTTCCTCTTCATATTCTTTCTTCATGCACATACCTTCTGCTCGGTGATTACGGATCTGCAATTCCATACCAGCCATCTGGGTTTCACTTAACTGAACAAAACTGGCATGTTTTTGCTTCTCTGAACCTAAGCAAACATGTAGCTCTTCCACTTTACAAAGTGCTGATTCTCTTTCCTTCTCCAGAATAGAAAGTTTCTCTTTTATTTCTTCATATCCTTTTTCTAGACCTTTCAGGCTGCCCCGAGTAATGTCCAACTCAGTGACTAAGCTTTCTCTCTCAGTGATCAGACCAGATTTCTCATTATCAAGCAATATGCATGATTCTTCTAAGCTCTTTGATTTTACCCTCAAGCCTTCAAGTTCATCATTCGCATCAAAAAGGGAATTCTCCAAAAAGTTGTTCTTCTGTGATGATTTCTCCAAATTCTCAGTCATAATCTGTAACTGGGAATTTAGGGTGGCATTTTCAGCAACAAGAGTGCCTTTTTCTCCCATAAGAGATTGACATGATTCTTCTAGCTCCTTTACCTTCCCTCTAACCCCTTCTAACTCGACATTCAAATCAGAAAGGGAATTCTCCAGAAGAACATTTTTCTCCAGAAGTTTCTGCATGATTTCCAACTTTTCCAACATTGCCACTTTCTCACTTCTATCAGCCTCACACATCTGTTTTAGCTGGAAGTTTTCATCCTGCAATTCCTTCACAGATGATCGAATGCACTCTGGATCCAATCCAACTGACTCCACCTGCTCTAGCATAGCTTGGTGTTTCTTGCTTAGCTCATTGAGTTCCTCTTTCAGACAGTATATCTCTTGCTGAAGAGCATTTCTTTGGTCCACTCGAAGTTCAACTTCCTCTTCAAGTTTCCTAATTGTTTCCCTCAAGATTAAGATCTCATCTTGCAGATTTTTTATTGAGATGGATGAAGACAATTTGAGCTCACTCAGGCTATTTTTTTCCTCCTTCACCTTCTGGACTTCATCCTCTAAACCGTGATTACGTGTTTCCATGTCCTTAAGAATCAAAGCACTACTCTGAAGCTCAGAAACAAGAGATCTAAGTTCCTCCTGGGATTGAGAATGCAAATGCTGCAGTGTTTGGAAAGCAGTTTCTGCCTCCATGAATCGGAACCGCTCTTCTTGTATGCAAGTCCAAAGTCTGCCTAACTCCCTCTGCTTCTCTGTGAGTTCTTCACCTTGAGATTCCATTTTCTGGACTGAAGATTCCAACTCAGACTGCAAACTCTGATTTAATTTTTCCAGCAGAAGACACTTTTCTTCGGAACCCTTTAACTTTGAAAGCCCATCATCTATCTCAGAGTGTAGCCGTTGGGCCTCCTCCTGGGCATGAGAGATCTTATGCTCCAGACTAGATATGGTCTCCAAGCACTGGTTGTACTGGAGCGCAGAAGCTTCTTTCTCTTCAGTTAATTTGGCAATTGATTGCTTCAAGATTTCAACTTCCTGTTCAGCTTTGACAGCTCGCTCATTAATCCTTCTGGCATCCTCCTCAACATGCAGTATTTTTGCCTCCAGATTGGATATCATCTCCAAACATTGTTTGTATTGTGCAAGTGCAGTTTCTTTCTCAGCTGCTACCCTTGCAAGATCTTGCTTCAGAGCTTCAGCATCAAACTCAGCTTTACTAACTCGATCATTAAGCTCTTCAGCATCCTTTTGGGAAGAAGAGATAATGTTCTCCAGATTAGAGATTTTGTCCAAACTCTGCTGATACTGAAGAAGACTGGCTTCTCTTTCAGCCTCTAATTTGGTAAGTGCTTCCTTTGAAGATTGAACTTCAGCCTCAGCTTTGCTGGCTCGTTCGTTGAGTCCCCTGGAATCCTCTTGTGCATGAGAGACTTCAGACTCCAAATTAGATAATCTTTCTAAACACTGTTGGTACTGTAGTAAGCCAGCTTCCTTTTCGGCTTCTAATTTAGCAAGTGCTTTCTTCAAGTTTGAAATTTCTGTCTCTGCTTTACGCACTCGATCATGGTTTCCATTGTTCTGGATGCTGCGTTCTTTTTCTTCTGCATCATGAAAATTGAGGCCTTTTTTGGCCCTTGAATGGCTTACCGCTTCTCCAGACCCAAATAGATCATTCAGCTGTTTCAATCCCTTTCTACCTGATGCAGAGTCAGATTCTTCAGTAAAAGCTCCATTCCTTTTGACAGCATGGAAAAGGGATGAGAGTCCCAGAGCATCTTTTTGCAATTCATCGAGGTCAAATAATGCCCGTATAGGAGGTGGCATCTCAGGAGTATGGGGATCAGCATCACTAGCAGAGGAACCTGCAGGTGAATCATCTGCCAATACAAAGGGAACTTGGTTGGGAAATGCTTCTGCCATGGTCCGATGAGCCTGGCGCAGTGCCCCAGTTGCATGATCATATCTTTCAGCTAGCGCACGATATGCTCGATAGAACTCTTCAACCAGTTTCATTAGTTCTGGGCGTTTTTTATAATACATCTCTGCCCTCCTAGCAAAGGAATCTGCATCTTCTTCAATGAGCTTGATCATGTGTTTGACTTTGGCATCCATATCTGTTAAATAAGTTGAAACATACTCAGTTTATACACATTTATGCATAGAACTTATAAAAGAAGGGTAAGCAGAAAGAACAATATTGTTGTTATGCACAGATCATCAAAAATAAAAACTAGGTCCAGAAAAATGTACAAGAACTGTGAAATATCTTGTGATTATCTTCTTAACAAATCAGGATCACTACATTACATTTTACAGGCCCAGTACGATCACATTGATTTTGTCGTACAGTCAACAATAGAATGTAAACCATGAAACAGAGTTTAGAAAGTACCCATGTCAGTCAAAATTGTAAACCAACCCAGTTATATCTATACCTGTAAGATTTTCCTGAAGCCATTTTGAATTCTTTGGGCTTATGTGGCTGTCCCACCACCAAGAATACTTGGCTTGCGACGCAGCAGCCATAACTCTAGCCAATAACAGCACCACCTTCTATACTGATGTTGCAATAGTCCGATCCCAAGAACAAACCGAAACCAAGATAAGTAAACTCAACCAGGGACCTGATAACTAGGCTTCAAACCGCCGAATTCAGTAATTCTTCCTATGATGAAGCTGTATGTACCTCTAGCTGTTCACACGATCAGACCTAAACACCAAAATCCACAATCCAATTTCAGATAAATCAGATTCAGAACTACATGGTGGGTGAGATCAGATTCTTAAAAACTTGGTAGAAAAATTAGAAAAAGCAAGCAAGTACCTGATCAGTAAAACTCAGTTCCAGAATCATATGCTAAAATTGACAACTTTCTTCTAAATTTCTACAAACTACCTGATCAAAGAAAAACCCAAAAACCAAATGATCAGACTTCGATAAAGAATATCAAATTCACATGCTTCAGAGAATTACAATTACACAAGTTTGTACTTTTTTTCTTTTCTTTTTCAATCAGCGTTTAAGTAAAAGCTGAAAACTTTCGTGATTATGCGTATACATCACACATAGGATTAAAAGAAAATCTGATCAACTAAAAACGCAGTTAAAAATTAACACAATTCCAGGAAATGAAAACAAAATCAAAAAAACAGAAAACTTTATAATTGCCCAGAAACCAAAATTATAAAATAAGCAGAAAAAACGTCATGGGCAAGAGGATCAACTTCAAAGAAAGCACCAAACACATTGTTCCATGACAATTTTCACAGTGGAATCGATTTTCTTTAAAAAAAATAGTGAAAACAACAGGAAAAATTATCAAAACAAACTTACCAAGAAGAAATTGAAATTGCTTCTGTTTTCTTTTCCTAAGTTATAGTTTTGATTAGCAGCTGTGACAAAGCAACTTGAGCTGCTTTTGCTTTTCTCTCATCTCACCCCATGTTTGTTAGATCGCTCTGTCTCCGTCTCTAAAGTGCTCTCTCTGTTTCTCTCTCTCACTGTGTGCTTTGCGTTTATGTTGTTTGGTACTGTTTCAGCTCTGCTTTTTATGCAAACTGTCAAACAGGAATGAAAAACAAAAAAAAAAGGTGGGTGGAAACCAAAAATAAAAAATAAACAGTGATTGAGAAACTAACGGTAATTAAAATTAATGCTTTTAAATCCCTCATTTTCAGATTTTTATTTCCATGTTTTGGTTTTTGGCGAGGATCCATGTTTTGGTTTTTGGCGAGGATTCCCTGTAATTTTGGAAACTTAGAACACTGCAGTTGGTTTTTCTGATAGTAAAAACCACTGAATGCCATGGAAACCGAAATGACCAAATTACCCTTTTGGTTAGAATTTCAAAAATGATTTTCTTTGGGTTTGTAGATGTTTGACTATGATTTTGTACATGTTTTTTAAGATTGTGGTGCCAAAATTACTATACATATTAGTTGTCTCCTTTATAAGAATGTGAACATCAGATATGACCATGACCCCATTGAGTATTAAAGAAATAGATGAAGACTAAGATGTTTGGATGTGACAATGCCAATCAGCCAGCCTAATATTCATATAAATACAAATAATGTAACTTGTCTAAGGAAAAAAAAAAGTGCAATACTTAGTATCTTAATTTGAATGAGTGATGAGACCATTGAAATTTGTTTTAAGACTTTAACAATTGACTTTAGATTATCTTTCTTTTATTGGAAAAATAGAAGCCGTTTACTATTTTTCATCTTCAATAGTACTATTAAATAAATTCCCACTAAATCATTAAACAAAAAACCAAGAAAGCATTTGGTTGTTATATTATATTATTATAACTTTCAATTTTTTTTAAGTAATAGGATCTAATTTTTATTAGAAAGATAATATATAATTCTTTTTGCTACATTTGAAATGATCATACCTATAGATGTCATCATCCTACTAATTCTTTTTTTCACCCTCTCAAAAATTCAAAACACAAATTTGGATTCCAATTATATTAAGAGCATTATATTCCAGATTCTCTCTTAAATATATATCCCTCTAAAGTCTAAACCAAACTACCCACAAGACACACAGATTCTCTAGTCCTTAAATCTCTCTACCAGTAAACTAGCCGTTGATTTATTTAATGGTTTGTAATCACTAAACATTAAAAAGGCAAATTTGGTAATTAGGAGCCCTTCTTATTTAGTATTTCTCATGTAATCTAGTGCTGTAATTGTGATCACAATGGAAGGGCAGTTTGGTAAAAGCAGGCAGATGGGGAATCTATAATGCTTATGCATATATGAGTCAGACGACACCGTGTCAATCTTTCCAAAAGGTGGGCGGTGCCCGAGGACGGTCCGCATTCGTCATTCGTCACGCAACTCATAAAATTCTTTTCCGTATTGGCCCACGTGTATTTCATGAAAATGTATACCCCACCCCCTCGTATTTTCTAATTACCTTTTAATTTTACTTAAAATTATTTGTTGCTTTGCTTGTTTGTTTTGTTCCACATTTTAACAAAAAAGAAAACTATACATTTGAAATCATTTTTCCAAAAGGAATTTTACATGTGTTTTACACATCCACTAATTATGTCAGAATGAAAATGTGTTAATTTAGATGCATATACATAGAAGATGTGAAATGATTAACAAATAATTGACCATCTTCATACTTCTATAAATGCATGGCCCTATTAATTTATGTCAAATCTAGCTAAACAATAATATATTTGTTTTCTTTACAAAACTATGTAAAACAGAGTAAATATCAACTACTGGTTTTGCCCATAAGGGCTTTGAATTATATTAAACTCACAAACTCACAAACTCACATGGAAGGAAGAGTTTAATCATAACAGTGGTTACGGACCCAGAAAAGCTGCCCTGCCCACCCATCAATAGTTATAATTCATGCATATGCCTCCATCCATACTACTCTTCTGTTCATCAAACTCTTTTTCTTTTTTCTTTTTCTGATTGTTATTAATCATTATTGTCAAAATTTCATTTCATTTTATTTTATTTTTAAAATGGCAAGAGTATAACTTTCATCATGAGTGCAACGGCAGAGTAGTGTTCCTCTATTGTAATGAAGAAAAGGGAAGACTAATTAAGTTTAAGCATATTTTGTATTCTTGTGAGTGGTTTTTCAAAGTCTATATAAGTGGGAAGTGATATTGTTTGAAAGACAATTTGAAGATGAATTATTGAAGAAGGGATGGGAGGTTTGGTGACACATATGTAATTAGTGATTTTTATAATAAATTTATTCAGAGTGTTTGGTCTCCAATTAGCTGCAGCCCCCAAAACAAGGCCACAAGCTTGGAGGCTTTGACTGTTAGATAACAACTATGCTTAGAAAGGATAGTCAAGAATGAAGGTTTACTGAGGGTTTAAGGTGAGGTGCCTTCTAAGTTTTGACAGGGTCACCAGCATGCTTGGAGCGTGCTTATTCTCTTCTTGCAAGTTAAACTATAGGGGACATTACCGTATATCAAAAAGGGGCTCGAGGCATATGGACTTTGCTTTGCTTTGCTTCTCTTTTTCTCTAAGAAATTGATGAATTGAATAGAAACAAGTGGCCAAGCCACATGGTTTTTACACATTTGCCACTAGCAGCTTAATCACTGTGCCACATTCTCTGTTCTAAGGCAGAGGATGCTATGAAATGCCATAATATACAGAACTGCATTAACCAAGTTTTGAAATTTTAGAAGAATTTTGTTGGGAGCACAATGAAAAAGTGGGCTAACTGGATATTGATTGTGCTTGAAACCCTTTAAGATGACAACAAGAAAGAGCATCAGTCATCAATGATCTTCCTGGTGTCAAGTAACAGTGAGTGGTGGGAATTGAATCATCTTTTGACTATGTATAAATGAGAGCCTTAGATTAAAGAAAATTGTGCTCAAGTAGAGAATCCGAACTCGTTAATTCAAAGAGTACCCTGTGATTTAGTGAAGGAGAAAAAGCAAGTAAGATTCATTATGTACTTCAAGGTTCTAGGAGAGACCAGAATACAATGTAGCCAAGCCTCAACAACCTATGTGCACAATTTGTCAACCACCAAGGCATATGAGTCATATGACCGTACCCACCAACCCCCATTACTTGGGATGTCCTCTTCTTTTACTTTACCATTAGACATGGTAGTAAAGTAAACTGATAAAAGAAGTATGCTACGTTGGGTCCTCAAGTAAGACCAAAGTAATTTCTGGGTCTATTTATGGGTTTGGGTTTAGCCAGCAGTGCACAATGCACATGTCCATGCCCTACAGGCTACTCATAAAGATTCTAAAACAGCTTTTGTAATATAATTGCCATGATGTTGTTAGGTAAAAGTGTAAACAAGTGTGAGGGAGCCCCAACTGGCCCACTTACATCTGCAATAAGAGGTTGCTGTGATGCATGTGCTGGTTTTAAAATCTCTCTCCATTTTGATGATCATGATTTAGGCCTTTATTAACAGATTAGACAAGTTGCCATGACAAATATTAGGCTGCTGCCTGTTGGAGAAGCCACTCCATGCATTTTGTCATTTATTGATCATGATAAACCTTTGTTATTTTGTTCAACAAAAATAAGTGTAAATGACCCACTAGTCTTCCAAATGCCCCATATATATCAACATCATAGATTACCATATTATTGAAAATAATTTTATAGATATTGCATAGATTAATATATGGCGCAGGCAATTCCAATCACTTTGAATTACTAAGTTGACTACTTTTGAACTATTTAACAATAGTTTACTAAAATATTTATATTATTTCGGTAGCCAATTATCAAACAATATTATATATTTGTATCATTCGACAATAGTCTACAAAATAATAAAAAAATTTCGGTAGACTATTGTCGAATAGCCTAAGGATGGTCAACTTAGTAATTTAAAGTAGTCGGAATAACTTGAATCTTAATATATATAAGTATAAATGACCCCCTTTCAACTTCATATCAAACAAGTGCAGACTTATAGGCCCAAGATGGTTAGTTTGTACATTTTTAGGCTTCGGCCCACCATATACACCTACACACGAGCAAAGTTCGACTTTCGTGCTTCTGCTCTTTTTGTTCTTCTTTGATATATGGGGTAGATGAGATTCGAATATGGTCCTCACCAGCATTGCCGAGAAAAATATTGCTAAAGTAATAAGTTAATAACTAGTTGCTAAATTTACACCTACTTCCCAAGTGAGATTAAAATTGGGCTTAGTGAAGCCCAAAACGAATATGCAACTATAGGTAGCCCAATCAAGGCCGAAACCTCACCAATCCAAGGAAGCCCAAGAAGGAATTGGATTGGATGAGATGGATAGTCGTGCCAGGTAAGCACCACATCAGATCAGATCCCTATCCGTCACAGTTCCCAACCCACACGACAATGGTTTTAATCTCCTACACACAAGTGCACGATATGACCAAAAGTAGATTTATTTCAGTATTTCACTTCTTCACTGTCAGCACTGAGTCCACTCCGTCTCACTCACAGAGCTCAAAACCATGGCGTCCGTGGCCACCATCCTCCGTCGAAAGCTCTCCCTCAAACCCTTCCATTTTCAATCAGTAACAGTAAGAGCATTCTCCGATTCCTCGCAGAGAATAGAGAAGATTCTGATAGCAAACAGAGGCGAAATCGCGTGCAGGATCATGAGGACTGCCCAGAGGCTCGGAATCCGAACCGTCGCCGTTTACAGCGACGCCGATAGAAACTCGCTCCACGTCAAGTCCGCTGACGAGGCCGTGCGTATTGGCCCGCCTCCTGCTCGGCTCAGCTACCTCAACGCCTCGTCGATTCTCGAAGCCGCCATTCGCACCGGTGCGCAGGTCAGTCAGAAATTGAATTCGTTTATTATGCTAGCTCAATAGCTCAGTATCTCATTGCATTAGCATTGTTTTTTTGTTATGTTTGTTTTTGTATAAATAGGCTATACATCCTGGCTATGGTTTTCTGTCAGAGAGTGCTGACTTTGCTCAGCTTTGTGAAGATAAGGGTCTTACATTTATTGGACCTCCAGCATCTGCAATCCGGGATATGGGTGATAAAAGGTACCACTCATTGCCTTCTTACTGATATTTCTCAGTGTTTATGAGCGGGGTAGCTAATAAGATAAGCTCTATGTCTTTTTTGTTTTTTTTTCGGAATTATTTATTTCGGACGGATAATGTTCGATATGTTTATCAGTGCGTCGAAGAGAATAATGGGTGCAGCAGGGGTACCACTTGTGCCTGGATATCATGGTAATGACCAAGATATTGATCTAATGAAGTTAGAAGCCGAAAAGATTGGATATCCAATCTTAATAAAGCCAACTCATGGAGGTGGAGGCAAGGTATGCTGCTTCCCTCAATGATACTATGAGTAACCTGATGGAAAATTGAGAGAGTTTTATTTTCTTCATGAGATGATCTTATAGTTTAGATATTTCTAGGGTATGAGGATTGTGAAAAGTCCGGATGAATTTGTTGAATCTTTCCTGGGAGCACAACGTGAGGCTGCTGCTTCTTTTGGAATAAGCACGATATTGCTGGAGAAGTATATTACACAGCCAAGGCACATAGAAGTCCAGGTACTGTTATTTGTTTGTATGATTCCGATTAGTATCTAATCCATAATACTTCATAGTTGGTATGATGTCATTAGCATTTCTTATCAACATTATATCGATGTAGTTGATACTATATAGTGAAAATGTAAACCTTATGCTCTTGACCATTTCACACAAAACCATATGATTTGATTTTTGATGACTGTTTGGAATTGTAGATATTTGGTGACAAACATGGGAATGTTCTACACTTGTATGAGAGAGATTGCAGCGTACAGAGAAGACACCAGAAAATAATTGAAGAAGCTCCAGCTGTAATGATCATTTCCTGTATTATCGGTGTAGATTTGTCATAGTTCTGGTAGAGTTGTAATGGAAATCCATTGGTGCAGCCAAATGTTTCTGATGACTTTCGGTCCCACTTGGGTCAAGCTGCTGTGTCTGCTGCCAAGGTGAGGCATTTTCAATAGTTGTCTATTTTGTACTTAATTTAGACATAATTCCATATTCATAGTTAATGGGTTTTTCTTGGAGAAGGTTGAAGTTCTTTATCTCTCTCTGTCAATTTATATAGTTTTCTTTTTGTACTTCTTTTTACACTATCCTCTTAATACTTGTGTTTTGGTTCCTTCTTTTGGGTTTTTAAAGACTATCTCTATAATTTGAAGTCTCTGTATGATTAATAAAGGCAGTTGGTTATCACAATGCTGGCACTGTCGAGTTTATAGTTGATACAGTATCGGGCCAATTCTATTTCATGGAGATGAACACCCGTCTTCAGGTGCTTTTTGTTTTGGACCAAGTCTTCAGGTGCTTTAATCATTATGTTCTATTGTATTTCAGTCAATGAACTTCGCATTTTAATGGGTTAATATTATGCAGGTTGAGCATCCTGTGACCGAGATGATTGTCGGCCTAGATCTTGTAGAGTGGCAAATTCATGTTGCAAATGGAGAACATCTTCCCATTAGCCAGTCACAGGTTCCCTTATCAGGTGATATATTTAAAAGGAATAAAGAAAAATATTGAAAGATGTCTTAGCTAAGGTTATGTTTGCTTCCATATTCCTTGCCACTTGTAAAATATTGAGTTACTGGACTTTTATAATTCCTCGTTATGACGACAGGTCATGCTTTTGAGGCCCGAATATATGCTGAAAATGTACCGAAAGGATTCCTTCCAGCAACTGGAGTTCTTCATCACTATCATCATGTTCCAGTCTCATCAACAGGTTAGTCACGTTACAATAGCCATACGACTCATAACTTTCACCGTGTTCCTGTCCTTTGGTTCATTTATGCTGGTTTCTTATGTTGAATCTGCCTTAAGCAGTTCGAGTTGAAACGGGAGTTGAACAAGGAGACACTGTTAGCATGCATTATGATCCTATGATTGCTAAGCTTGTAGTATGGGGAGAAAATCGTGCTGCAGCATTGGTAAAACTGAAGGATTGCTTGTCAAATTTTCAGGTACACCTACTTAATTATAGAGTTGCAGCCTCTGCACAATAAGGAACATTTTCCAATCATCCTACGTCATATGTTACATGGCCCAGAAAATAAACGTCATATATTACATTTTTAGGTGAATTAGATATCTTCAGGCCCATGGGTCAACAACATTCAAATAATACGACACATGTGGAAGGCATATTGCAATTCATATTCATCCTGTGATTTTAATTTTTCTTTGACCTTCTATTTTAATGCTAATTTTCTTAGACAGGTTGCAGGTTTACCAACCAATATCAATTTTCTTCAAAAACTTGCTAATCACCAGGCATTTGAAAATGGCGATGTGGAAACCCATTTTATTGAACGCTTTAAAGGTGACCTCCTTGTCGACCCTAGTAATTCAGTATTAGCAAACGAAGTGCTTGGTACTGCTAGATTTGGTGCAACACTGGCAGCTGCATGTCTCATTGAAAAGGAAAATTATGTATTCAGAGAAAACCTTCCTGGTAAATTAAAAGTCCCATTTTTGAAATGCTTTTCATTTCTTAAAATCCCTTATAATATTTACGTCTTCTAATATGTTCAGGTGGAAACAGCATGATATCCATTTGGTATTCTTCTCCCCCTTTCAGAGTCCATCATTGTTCCCGGCATACAATGGAACTCGAGTGGGAGAATGAATATGACAGCAGTGGCTCACAGTTATTGACACTTCCAATCACTTCTAAACAAGATGGGAGCTATCTGATTGAGGTAGTCTTATGCTAATTGACCATATTTGTAAATTTGCAATTATTTATCTAATGTGCAAGTTATTTTCTTGCTTTTTTTCCACCTTGTCAGTCTGTCAGCAAGGTTCTAGTTGATGGGACTTGACAGCGTATTGTGTATGTGCAGACAGAAGAAGCCAGTTTACCACATTTTGAGGTCAAAGCAACCTGTTTAGGCACCCATGATTTTAGAGTTGAAGTTAATGGTGTAATCATGGATGTTAGCTTAGCTGTTTACTCCAAGGTATATGCCTTCTCTGCATGCATTTGTGAGGGTCTACATAGATCAGTTAATTTATCAGCAAAATTGAATATGGTTCACTTTGTTCTAGCTTGTTCATCTGGCATTCTGCTATGATTAATTTGTTGATTCCAATTTGGGCTGGTAGGATCAGACCAAGCACATTCATATATGGTATGGGTCACATCATCATCATTTCAGACAGAAGATGGGCCTTGAATTGTCTGATGAAGATGAAATGGAACATAAGCCTAGATTTGAGAAATCATCTCACCCTCCGGGGACTGTTGTTGCACCCATGGCTGGTTTGGTGGTCAAGCTTCTGGTGAAGGATGGGACAAAGGTGGATGAAGGACAACCTATATTAGTTTTAGAGGCAATGAAAATGGAGGTTTGTACTGTTGCTAGTTGCATTTGCGTCTGCACTTTTCTTTCCCCAATCCCTATGCAATATTTGAAATCATTTGGTTTTTTCTTTTTTGAAGCATGTTGTAAAGGCACCATCAACAGGCCATGTCCACGGGCTTAATCTAGCAGCTGCCCAACAGGTTTCTGATGGTAGTGTTCTCTTCAGTATCAAGGTTAGCTATTTACTTTCTAATACCGTTGACATGGGTTATTGAAGATCTACTGAAATAGAATTTACATGTACAAGCTTAAAAAGATGGTAGCATCAGGAACAGTTGCTTGGTTAAATTGAATGGATTATATCATTATATGCTTGTGCAGGAGTAAGAATTCATGTGAAGTCCATCGTTTCTGAATAGCTTTGGCATGGGCCGGCCTCAGGCTGAACTTGCGCTTGAACAGAGTAAGGAATTATGTGAATAATGATAAAATTTCTGTTGTAAGGAAACTAATTCGTAGCCCTTACATATGGTAATTTCATAAAATAAAATCTTACCAATTCAGGATGTAACCAAAAAAAAACAGTAATACCTCTACAGTACCAGATCACAGAAGAGAAGAAAGGGTTCCCTTTTATTCTAATTTTTTTTTTCCAGCTAATAAGAAGTCGGATATTAAGATACAATGCATTTGAAATTTTACTTGCTGCATGAGATTCATCGTAAAATTTCCAAATTACAGCTAATTGTTAGCTACCCGTCACGTTAGAAGGCATGTCATGAAGAGATAGCAGCTGTTTAGGCTGAAAGAGAAACTCGTTAATAAATGCAGTGTTAACAGCTGTAATTTGGTCTTTGGTTACAAAGGAAAATGTCCTTTTCATTAATTTTGTTCTTTCAATCAAACCAATGAACTTTTTCTTCCTTACCCCTAAGATTCGCTCAAGAAAGGACAATGGCATCAATGGTAGATCAAATATACAAGGTACATGATTTTATTAAAAAATGAATCTCTAGCATGGTATCTGTCTTAGCTATCCATTTGCTGAGAATCAAAATTCTTGTTCAATACAAACAAATAGTAGGAGAAATCACAAAAGCCCGCGCATTCTGATTTTATTTTCAAGTAGCAAAAACAACCAGATGATATGAATTTTTAAAAATAACCCAAATCAGAATTTCAATTGCTGAACAATCCAACAATGGAGAGAGAGTATTTCTTGCAAGGAATGTGCCGCCCACCGAATAAACTTGGAATTTTAGGTAGTAACGAACTTGATATGGAATATTTATGCCATGGCATGGGTGACTACGAAAATCCAACTCGCTGCTTGTTCTTTACAATTTTAATATTCTTTTTTGAAAACATTGTTTTAATATTTTATTTCCATTTATTAAATGGTTGGCATTGAGAACAATTCTTTAATTTGTGTGTTCTTTACCTACAAAATTAGCCTGATGCAATCAAAGCTTAGTTGACATGTACCACAAAATTGTCCCCAGCTTAGCTGTTTCTCCAACAAGAAAAACAAGTACTTTAATAGTCAAGAAAAAATCATGCAATAAGAGGAAAGGATTGCATCATTGTCATCATCATTTGATTTTGCTATATTTTAAATTAAAATTGGAATACATAATCAAAAAGATTTTATTTGACGATATTTATGATTTGTGACAAAAATTCGTCAAAAAGTGGTCAAGTGAAGAAATATATTAGAAAGGGTTCGACTGATATAACAAAAAATAACTATTAATTCATTTTATACATGCGAGGCACGTGTGATATATCATTATAGACACGTGTGATTTAGAAGATTACATTGTCCTAAAGAGGAAGGAAATGAAATCTTAAAATACCGGTAAATCCGTTAAAAAGGTCGGTAAATGAATATCACTGTTTCACCATATCAAATTGGGATTTTGTTTCTTTTTTGAAAGGGTCGTCCAGCGATTTATTAATTAATTTACGCCCCAACACCCGCGCGTAAACTCTCTTTCTAATTCTCTCACAGTCTCACTTTACCTATAATCCTATCTGTATTTATATTTTTTTGCTTGATTTTCTTTTTTGGATCTCCCTACTTTCTTTGTATTGGTTCACTCTTGGTTTCCACTTAAATTGGCGTCCATAAAACCCTACCTTTTTTCGGAATCAACCATTTTATACCCATTCGACCAAAAAAACAAAAAAACCATTTATACTCGACCCAACTCATTTTGGTTTCCACTTAAATTGGCGTCTCTTTCTTACTTTGTTTTCTTGGTATTCAAAGGTATTTTATTTTTCTGGGTTTTCACTGAAAATGGCTGATTTTGAGCTCCCGGATTTGTGGGGCGCAGTTTAAGTTTTCAGTTTCTTTGTCAAAATTCATTTCAGTGCAGGTTTATGGAAATTTTTATTTAGTACTTCATGATTGTAAATGGGAAGATGGCCCTTGTGCTTAA
Organism: Purshia tridentata; assembly: GCA_003254885.1. Taxonomy (NCBI): domain Eukaryota; kingdom Viridiplantae; phylum Streptophyta; class Magnoliopsida; order Rosales; family Rosaceae; genus Purshia; species Purshia tridentata. The sequence goes on from QANT01005053.1 coordinate 54,072, forward strand.
GTTTTGAATTGTTTACATTTCTGAATTTGAGTGACAAATAACAAAATATTGGGTTGCATTTCAAAGAACAAAAAATTGGGTTGATTTCCGTTCATGGGTGTTGTTAGAATTGTGGGTACTTTTTGGGGTTCCTCTATTTTGTTTTTTGAATTTTGATTCTTGGGCTAGTAGGATTGAGAGATAAAAATGAACTCAAGCAATGGTGAGGGAGTTGGAGGGGTTGTGACTGGTGAAAACCCCAACAGTGAGGAAGATGCTGCCTCTGAAAAGTCCAACACCAAAGGGAAGGCCTTAGGAGGTATTGAGAAAGAGGTCCTTTTCCGAGCAGATCAGATTGATTTTAAGAGCTGGGATATCCAGCTGGAGAAGCACTTGAGTAGGGGATGGTCGAGGGAGAGGGACGTGCATGTGCGGATGGAAGAGTGGGAGATTGATTTGGGTAAATTGGATATAAGACATGTCATTGCTCATGGAACATATGGCACTGTATACCGTGGTGTCTATGATGGCCAAGATGTTGCTGGTAATTTTCTTCTGGCTTCAATCGGATTTCCATTCATTTCTTCATTGCGTTTTAATGATATACATGATTTGTTGCATAACTATTTCTTCATGTTTTAGCTTTTCAAACTTAGATTAGTTATTGTTGGTGAATTTCCACCAGAAATGAAATGGAACTAGGAAATTTTACATTTTGTACTGGTAGACAGTAGGCCGTCATCTATGATTTCTTTTCAAATTATTATTAGCAGGGCCTATGGTGTTAGTATATTTGACGATTATTATATTGCTCTGTTGCCTTCATTACAGAAAAAAAGCAATGCATATGAGTGCTTGCCTAAATATAGATAAAACACAAACATAGATATTCCATATGTGTGTTCGTTTGTACTGTAAGTCTTATGTCTCATTTATCAGCTTTATAGAATATAAGAAAGTGGTGTATCTAAATTGTGCATTGTACCCCTAGTACTAGGTGATTCTGTTCTGATTTATCATTATTGTTCTCATTGCCTGCTGTTATTCTTGATATATAGTGAAGATATTGGATTGGGGGGAGGATGGTATTGCCACAGCTGCTGAAACTGCTGCTCTTCGGGCGTCGTTTCAGCAAGAGGTTGCTGTTTGGCATAAGCTTGACCATCCAAATATTCCGAAGGTAAATCTTATAGCTAGTGATTCTTCATATCAGTATGCATGTAATGTAAAGATAACAGCTCAACATCGTTTCTTTCAGTTTCACATATTAAAATTGATGCAGTTTCTTGATAACTTATCTCCTCCTTGGCTTCCTGACAATTTTAGCTTTTTGAATGTTGTCAAAGTGTGGTTTTCTAGGTTTATGTTCTCATATTTTTAACATCTCTCTATTTAAACTGCAACTCATAATATCTGTGACAGTTTGTTGGAGCTTCAATGGGAACTTCCAATCTTAAAATCCCCGCCAAAAGCACATCAAGTGATGGTCATAATTCTCCTCCATCCAGAGCTTGCTGTGTTGTTGTTGAGTACGTTGCAGGTGGGACACTCAAGAACTTTTTAATCAGGAATAGAAGAAAGAAACTTGCGTTTAAGATTGTGGTTCAACTTGCTTTGGATCTCTCTAAAGGGTGAGTCTAGTTCATTTGTTGCACAGCTTTTTATTTATTTATTTATTTTTTTTGGTGGGGTTTTGGACAAATGAATTTTATTCTGTGTGTCCTGCTTTATCAGTTTGAGTTATCTTCACTCAAAAAAGATTGTACACCGTGACGTCAAAACAGAAAATATGCTGCTAGATACGCATAGAACTTTGAAAATTGCTGATTTTGGCGTTGCTCGAGTAGAAGCTCAGAACCCAAGGGACATGACTGGGGAGACTGGCACCCTTGGGTACATGGCTCCAGAGGTAACTATTTATCTTCACTCATGATAAATCTGGTTTTATAAAGGAGGCTTCCTGATAAAAGGACAATTATGTTCTAATCAAAGATTTCCACATATTTTTTAATTCTATGCTAAAGATTTGAAGTGTAATTCTTGTTTTAATTTTTTTAATATTTACAATTTCTCCTTTCCTGCAAGCTGGAACAGAATTCTAACATGACAATTTCTGCAGGTCCTTGATGGTAAGCCTTACAACAGGAAATGCGATGTCTATAGTTTTGGTATTTGCTTATGGGAAATCTATTGCTGTGACATGCCTTATCCCAATCTCAGTTTTGCTGATGTCTCCTCTGCTGTAGTGCGGCAGGTTCGTTTGTCATTCCACACAATGCTTTAGGTTCCTTGTCAGATTCTACTGCACATTTATATTGAAGTACTGGAATTCATGTAGCAAAATTGGTACATCTAAGAGAGCCTGTTAAGATGGAACCTAATCTCAGTTTTGCTCATCTTTTAAATCACTTACACTTCTAGCAAAACCTGATAGCTAGCAACAAAATAATTGTATGAATAGGGTTAACATATATCAATGCTTAAATTGTTCATATTGGGTTTTTAACTATGTTGATTGTTGATCATCAAATGTTGGTTGTGACATATGCTATTACTTCATAATCTTTGTCTTGAAATTGTTTGACCTTATGTCAATGATCGCTCCTAATATTTGGATGGCAGAACTTAAGACCAGAAGTCCCGAGATGTTGTCCAAGTGCATTTGCTAGCATCATGCGAAAATGTTGGGATGCAAACCCGGAGAAACGCCCCGACATGGAAGAGGTAGTGAAGTTGTTGTATGCAGTAGATACAAGCAAGGGTGGTGGCATGATACCTGAAGACCAGGCTTCTGGCTGTTTGTGTTTCAGCACACCTCGCGGCCCCTGACAGACTGATCTTTGTTTCACACTATAGATGTGCAGTGCAGTGCAGATAATTGAGGAACCATAAACCATTTCAGTGCGCTGGACTGCAGGCAATCTTTAAATAACTATATCACATTTCTGAATAAAGCACAAACAACATTTTGAAAGCCATTGTTGTTTGTGTGGTTCACTGGTTCCTTCTCTCATTCTTACTCCACTCCATGTATTGAAGAGTGGAATGTTAGACATTTTTATTGTTATTAATTAGTTTGGAATACAAATTTTTGGTGCAATTTTGCTTTAATGGTTTTTGTAAGGTCTGGCAGTTTTATTTAGGGTGATTTTTTTTAAAGCCCATTTTAAAAAAGTCGTTGCTATAGTAACGTAAATTACTGTAGCGGCCCACTTTTAAAAAAGCCGTTGCTATAGTAACGGCATTACTGTAGCAATGTTACTGTAGTGTTACAGTACTTTTAAGAATTGTTACTGTCTACAGTAACGATTCTTACTTTGTAAAAAAACTTTAAAATAGCACAATTTATACAAAACTTACATTTTTATTGTGTATACACACATCCAAAATAGCATAAAAAATCTTTTTTTTCTTTTCTTTTTTCGATATCTAAAGAATTGTTACTGTCGGACAGTAACAATCACCTTATTGTTACTGTCAGCTAGTAACAATCACCTTATTGTTACTGGTCGACAATAACAATCACCTTATTGTTGCTACTGAACAGTAATAATACCTTATTATTGTTACTGCCGAACAATAACTATCACCTTATGACAGTAACAATCATCTTATTATTACTGTTGGATATAATTTGTTACTTTCGTACAGTAACAATCACCGGAATATTAGGATACAATTTACACAACCTAAAAGAAGCAACTCTCACATTTCATAACATGAATGATCTAATTGCATGCCAATATAATTGTTCTAGACTAGTCCTGAGTTTACAAATACAGTAACTTTCTAATGATTTTTCGCATCACTTGAACAAGGCGAGCATCCAGATTGAATTCCTCAGCTACATGCATCCTCCATCTATTAGAGAGACACACATTTCAGGCCAATATAAACTAGTAAATAGAAACAAAAGGATGTATGAAACACGACCATGGAAGGGTGTTCCAAGACAATGAAGCAGTTTAATTAGTTCAAACAGATGTATGAAGTGGGTTTGAGCAGAATATTGTATTAGGCATAATGTATTGTTAACTTCGTGAAATAACAAACAGCCTAACTATATCTTTGAACATAAACAAGCTTCATGCTTTCCAAGAAAAGACGCATAAATAGATGATATTAAACAAATATCAATCTGAGTTTTCAACCTTAGCCCTTTCTTAACAAACTTTATTCAAAACAGAGAGAGAAGTTGTAGACAGAATGAGAGATCCATTCTTCAAAGACTGAGGAGGAAAGCAAAATCAAAATTAAGTAGCCATCAGGATCGAGGAGAAGTTAAAATGTCAAATAAAAATAACCAAGTGATTAAAGTACTTACCTCAACAAGACCCAAAATCCAAAATTATATAACCTTATTTGTGCAATAAATGGAATTTAAAAAAAAAAGATTGAATGCCAATCCACCCGTAAAAACAGTCCCAATTATGAGTGTTCAGTTTGATCAATTAATGATTTTCAGAGAAAACAAATTCAATTAAAGCTAAATTAAGCTAAAATTTCACAGAGAAAACAAAGAATGTACTTGAGAAGGGGGAGAGAGAGAGAGATGGAGTGGGTGACCTTGTTGAGGACTCGCAAGGATTGCAAGAGGTGGAGGCATTTGTCTTGATCGAAGGGAGATCGATTGCTTGACGCAGTTGCTGTTCAAGAGCCTCCCTGACCGCACATTGCCTTACCTATTACCTTATGAATTGAAGAGAGGTTGAGGGAGACGAAGAGGGAGAAGGAGAGGGAGGGAGACAGAGAAGGAGATGAGTGCGATGGGATCTGTGTAATTAGATCTGTGAGTGAGACAGAGAAAAAGAGAGGAAAAGGGACAGAGAAGGGAAAGTAAGAGACGGAAAATGAGAATGAGGGAGACGGAAAAGTGGACCGGATCTGTATAATTTGGGCCTCTTTCAAAACGATAAAAACCACTTGGGTCTTAATGGTAGTAAGGGTCTAAAAATGAGCTTTATAATCATTTACTTTTTTATTTATATTATTCTATTTACTTCTATGCATAGGGATTTTGGTAATATGGTAATGGAGAATTAATGGGCAAGCCTATGCCGTAAAAATGCAATCCCAAAGATTGGGGATAGCGAACACATGGTTCAAGGATTTCAAATTCCCACCTTCATAGTATCTCACTAATTTTCATGTCTAGATTCCACAAATTTTTTACAAAAATAAAAATAAATTCCGCAAACTAAACGGAGGCTTGGGAGTTGAAATACTGTGGGGACATTTATGACATTGTATAAAAACTGAGGGGTCGACTTGATAATTTCGGAGAGCTGTTCGTGTTCTCTTGTGAGTCTGTTGCTAACTATATAAAGTAAATAGAAGCTACGCGTCACGGGTTTATAGTTTTTCGCAGTTGAGTACTTAGAGTGTCGAACGAAAGTGAACAGATTTCAGTTACTGAGAGTCGGAGTCTGTGACGGGATGGCCGGCGTCGAAACGCCGTCGTTTATGAGGGACTTTATCCGGCAGGCGGGCGGCGTCGCGGTGGTCGATGGTGGACTGGCCACCGAGCTCGAGCGCCACGGCGCAGACCTCAACGATCCTCTCTGGAGCGCCAAATGCCTCCTCGATTCCCCTCACCTCATTCGCAGGGTACCACTCTCTCTCTCTCTCTCTCTCGCAATGGTGTTTCACTGTTTTGTTTATGGTAATCTAGTTGATTTCGGGGGAATTTTACAGTGTTCTGGTTTCATTGTACTGTGGGTGTACCCGTGTGCGCGCGCGCGCGCAATGGGCTTTGTCAAGTTGCTAGCTTGAGTGCAATTTATGGACCACCAGAGAGAACAACGTGCTTTCTGAGACCCATTTGAGCTTTCTTGTCTGGGATTCGCATTCTATTTTTATTTGGATTAATGAATTTGGACCACCATTTTCAGTTTTGTCTGGGTCTCTGGAGTAGTGGAGTTACCTCTAAATTCTAATGAAAATGATTAATGTTGACTTCTATAAGCTAAGTACAACATTTGATGCATATATTTTACTACAATGATGCAGGCAGGAGTCAACTTTTATTTAAGTAAACAAAAGGAGGTTTGATTTAAGTAGTTATTTATTTACTCTTCTCTTTGGCCTTTTTTGTAATTAATTCTTAAGACTTGATTAACTAACAGGACCTACCTACTCAAAATGCCATTTTCTACTTTCCTCGTTCTGTAATAGTTTCTGATACTTGCATATCTACTTTTTTTTTTTTTTTTGGGAAGGGGAATTGCTGGTTCAAACTTTGAGGCGCATGCGATGATAGAAGTTCGATTCATATACTAAACAAAATCGTGAACTTACAATTTGACATTCAATAATGCGACTGTCACCTAATTTATCCACCAAATGATTTGTTAGTATATATGTTAGTCTCTTACCTATTAGAAATCAATGAAGTTTAGAGTGGACCCAGATGAATAAATGAGAAATTGCCACATCATTTGGTGACCCTTGCAGTGCTCTTTTACATTTTACCTTCTTTGCAAAACTGATTGGAGTTGGTTAATGGAGCAGGTACACCTTGATTATCTTGAGTCTGGTGCAGATATCATAATCACAGCATCTTATCAGGTCAGGCCAGTTAACTAATGATGATCTCTCCAATTTTCTTTCTCCATAAAAATGAAAGTATTAATTGTTATTCAGGCCACCACTCAAGGTTTTGAGGCCTATGGCTTTTCTAGAGAAGAGAGTGAAGCCATGCTTAGGAAAAGTGTTGAAATTGCCCGTGAGGCACGAGATATCTATTATGAGAGATGCACTGAAGCTTCCTGTAATGACAGTGGAAATGGTAGAATTCTCAAGCATCGGCCCATCTTGGTTGCGGCATCTGTGGGGAGCTATGGGGCTTATTTGGCTGATGGGTCTGAGTACAGGTGAGTCAGTTCTGCTCTTTAAATTCATTGCATCAGCTGTTATTTCTGTTAGCTTTGGTTCCAGCAGCTCACATGTAAACAGTAGCAGGTCCTTTAACTGTATTGTTGAGATAACACGGCTAGGATTTAACTTTAGCAATTGTGCTCCTTTGATTCAAGAGAAATCTTGGAAATATGAAGTTAGATAACCCTGTATGTTATTATTTGCATGAAAAGGGAATACTTGACAATTCAATGTTCACATGGCTTTATGTAATATTCCTATGAAAGAATTTATTTATTTTTGGGCCTGTTTCTTGACAGTGGAGATTACGGTGAGCCTATTACGTTAGGAACATTAAAAGATTTTCATCGTAGAAGGGTCCAAGTACTAGCTGAATCAGGTCCTGACCTAATTGCATTTGAAACAGTTCCAAATAAGCTGGAAGCTCAGGTAATGATCACAAACTTGTTGATAGCATGTAATTTCTTCATCTCTTGTTGGTAGAGGGAATTTAAGATAGGCCTACATTTTGTTATTCATGCTGGGTGTTCATGCAGGCTTATGCTGAGCTTTTGGAAGAAGAAAATATGAACATTCCTGCATGGTTTTCTTTCAACTCTAAAGATGGCGTCAACGTTGTTAGTGGTGATTCTTTGCTTGAATGTGCCTCAATTGCTGAATTATGCAAGAAAGTTGTTGCCATTGGAATCAACTGCACTCCTCCTAGATTTATTCATGGACTGATAACATCAATTAAAAAAGTATGATAAGTTAGGCTATTTTTATTTATTTTGAATAAATTTTATTTAATGTTACCTTGTTTTGATCAAATCATAAATTGTTTCAACTGGGATGGCTGGCAACTTTTGATGACCAGTTGTTGTGACAGCAAATATGTTGCCTCCAGTGACTTTAAAACTATATTTACTGTTCAAACTTCTAAGATTTTTGGGTATCCTTAACTGATTAATAAAGAATCAGCAAACTATCCATATCCATATCCTTCTCCTTTCTTTTATATGTTATATTTTGGATATATGTGCTATCAAAAATTGTTTGTGATATATGATTCTTTTCATTTATAAATTTCTGAATAACTACAATTCTACATGAAGCTGCTTTTGGAGTTCCTACACTTATTTTCGTGTGTAATCATTTCAGGTAGCTACAAAACCAATTATTGTATACCCAAATAGTGGTGAAAGTTATGATGCTGATCGAAAGGTGTGGGTGGTAAGTTCAAATTCTTTGTTTAGGATAAAATTTGTCTGTCCAGATTTTGTCATTACCATATCCAGAGTAGAAGCGATAAATGTTCCAATATTTGTTATGGATGGTATTCTCGTGGGATTATGCCACACCAATGCTGCTAGTGATTTTATTTTTCGTTGCAGCAAAATACTGGGGTTTCAGATGAAGATTTCGTCTCATATGTAAACAAATGGTGTGAGGTAGGGGCTTCCCTTGTAGGAGGTTGTTGCAGAACAACTCCAAATACTATCAGAGCCATACACACAACCCTTCCCAACAAGTCAGCTCTACTAGAGCAAGAGCTGTAACCACATCAACTTGACAAAGAGAGAGCAGTATGACCGTTGAGCAAGAATTGGAGAGGTCTAGGACACTTGATATAAGCTGTCCTGGAGTTTTTGTTGTTATTTTTGGCGATTTTTGGAGAACTGATACATGCAGGAACATTGACCAATTATGTACATTATAATCCCTATTTATTGCAACTCTTGCATTCTTCCTTTTTAACTTTTTGCCTGAGCAAATCTTTCATTTTTGACACACCACTTCTTTCTAGAATGCTTTTATTTTGGATAATCACCTGTAAAATTCCTTGGAGCATCTGAATTTGTACTCCATTGGTAACTACATGTTCATTGTTTAATGCCCTATGGCCAAAAGTAACAAAGATATACACAGAAAAATGAAGCATTAGTAAAAATAGAAACGACTGTGATCCAAGAAACCAATAAATTCTCACCGAAAGCATCATTCTCTATGACAAATTACAATTTAAGGCATAATGGATTCAGGTACAGTAGAGACCTATTTCTAAGTATCAAAACCAGAGTAGATACCATTATCCCTCAACAACCTCTTCTCTTCTTCAACATAACTCTTACCCCTGCTTGCCTGACCAAGCTCTCTTTTCCTCTTCTCCTTCTGCGAAAAGGACATGTTCTTCTTCTCATTCCTGGTCTGCACATTCGCTAGCTCCTCCCCGGCGGCTAATGCCTCCCTTGTCTTCTTTCGTTGTTCGTAAGATTCTTCACTCTCCATGGTTCCACGACCCTCCTTGTTCTCCTCTCTACCAGTAGACCAAGCCCAGTCTGGCTTCTCACCCTCTTTTGGTGGGGGCACACTCAGTACAGACGGTCCACCTCTGTACCCATGTTGCCTCAATGCCTCGAAGTCCACCACATTGCTCTTTCGCTTCCCAGATTTCACTGCATTGCAGCTAAAACGTATTCAATTCACAATAACAAAAGAAACCCAATATGTAATTGTGCATGTATGCAATTTTTGTACAGGGTTTGTGCATAGCATACCTTGTGATGCTGTTTTCTTGGAGGGTTTGCGTGCCCCAGCTCTGGATTTAGTTTCAGGATCTGAATGTGATGATGACAACTCACCAGATGAGGAATCTCCCTCTTCATCACTCCATGGCATCGCCCTCTTCATGTTTAACAAGAATTGAGTCTACCAGCTCCGAATTAGGGTTTCTGGGGCTATCGAAATTGGAAAGCCCCAAATTTCAATTAGCAGAGATGAAAGATGGTACCGTATCTATGTAAATGGTAATCCTCCATATTCGGGTTATGGACTTCAGCTTATTGAAGCCCATTATTAATTTTGGGCCCACTCACGAAGGCATACGGCCCATACCCCTATTCTCGTTGCAAGCAGCCTCTCACTCACTGGGTCACTCCTAAGTTCAATTTTATCCACTCATCGCTGCCTCTCGCGGCGTCGTTTTGGATTAGGTTGGCAGTTCGAAGAGTGGGAGGGAGGGGCTGAGTTTGCAGCGCAGAATTGCAGAGAGGGTCTACGATTCAGTGGCGGCGAACAACTTGTAACTAGTGTTAATTGGTTTGATTTTCCATTGCTGCTGAAAACATAATATCAAGTTAGAAACTTTATTGGTTTGTAGAAATATGTATGACGCAAAAATGGTATCTTTTGCTATATGTTGGTGTATGTTCTGTTCTGTTTGTCTGAACCCTTTCATGGGTTGCATGAAAATTTGGTCCAGGAAATTTGAACCCAGTTCTTTGCTATGGAAACTAAGGCTGATGGTGTTGATGGCTCCCTTGTTCTGGTGAAGCAAGGGGCTGAAGCTGTGAGTCACTCTAACCTGTTATGGCATACGTGTATGTTAAACTTTGCATAAATTGGGACCGAAAAAGTTTCCTATTTTTCTCTTTTTCAGAGAGTTTTTGAGTCAACCTTTGTGGGAAGGAGGTCTATTGTCAAGGAGCGATTCTCAAAGAAGTACAGGCATCCATCTTTGGATGCAAAACTTACACTCAAGCGCTTGAATGCGGTCAGTTTTCTTTTTTGATGAGTTGTTGCACTTCTACTTGTTTTCGTCGCATTTCGAATTGTCCCGAAATCAACCTTTTGGAGCAGGAGGCCAGGTGCATGACAAAAGCAAGACGACTAGGGGTCTATACTCCAGTGCTCTACGCTGTGGACTGTGTGCTACATACTCTTACATTTGAATATGTGGAGGGTCCTTCTGTGAAAGATATATTTCTTGAATTTGGGTCGCGTGGCGGCGGTGTTGGTGTTGGTGTTGGTGGTGGTGAAGAACGCTTGGAAGATATTGCAGTGCAGATTGGTCAGGCAATTGGAAAACTACATGATGGCGGGCTCATTCATGGAGACCTGACCACATCTAACATGTTAATCAGAGCTGATACCAATCAGCTGGTGAGTTATTTACTTATCTTATTGTTTGTTCATCCAATTTATGCTCGAGTGCTTTCACAAATTTGCATAATGTTCACAATTGTCTTCTCCAAGGTTGTTATTGATTTCGGTCTGAGCTTTACATCAACCCTTCCAGAAGATAAAGCTGTGGATTTGTATGTATTAGAACGGGCTTTGCTCTCAATGCATTCTTCATGTGGGAATGTGGTAAGCTAAGCGTGTTCCTTTTTTAACTTATTGTTGCTTTTTAAAAGAATGCCTTTTCTTTTCATTAGTTCATAATTTTTCTTTTTCAGGATTAAGATTGTAGTTCTATTCAGAAAATGACTTAATAGAGCCTAATAAAATGTCTTTGCCTGAAACATTCTTCTTAGAGTAGTTAATCTGTAAGTTATTGGCATGTATTGTATTCTACATCATTTCCATTTACCCAATTTAGAAAAGGTTCATGCTTTGTTAAAATGTATGCAAAGAGCAAGTTGAATTAATCAAATTTATTCTTATGCCCACATTCTTGTATAGATGGATCGGATACTTGCTTCTTATCGGAAGTCCTCAAAGCAGTGGTCGTCCACATTAAACAAGTTAGCTCAAGGTGTGACCTTGCTCGCTTGCTCAGTCTGTTTCTCATCTGAATATGACTTTATAGTTCTATTCTATGCTACCTTTTTTCTTCCTTTTCAGTTTTCTTACTACTTCACAACCTGTGCAGTGAGACAACGAGGCCGAAAGCGCACCATGGTTGGATGAGAGCTTCACCCACCATCATTCATATTAGAGGATGAGACAGAGGAATCTTTGGCGGGTGACACGTGCAGCAGATATATTCGATATCTTTGTGTGATGATTAGTTGGAGAATATGAGCATTTCATGGAACCTAAAGTTTTTATATATTATAATGTATTTTATAACCGACCATTAATTAAATGGGCATCCCCTTGTTACTTGCATGTATTTCAACATTGAATTCAGTTGAAATTCAAGTGAGCTCTTTTCCATTTTCATAATAACATTAGTTGAGACATCTGAATCAATTGGATACTACCAAGATGACTTGGTTTTCGAGTTCCATTAGAGAGGGATTGTTCAATTTTGACTTGATTTGCTGAAATCTATTTGGGCTTGGTGTTTATTGTACAAAGTTAGAAAATTGATCAAACTATGTGAGCTCTCTCTCCTCTTTCTTTTAACGATCAAACAAACCCCTAAACATTGAGCACTTCGTCATGGAAAACAACCCAATATAACCCTGTACTTGTGGACCTCCACAGGATCACCTACTGATTAAAGTATAAGAGATAAGAGATGTTGGTGAAAAGAGACCAAAGTGGAGGTAGCCAAGGTTGTTTCTGGGTTGGGTTGTGTTTCATGGTATAGAGCGTCAATGTCTTGGGTTTGATTGAATGCCAAGAAAGTAAATACAGAGGAATAAGAGAACCCAAATAGTTTGGTCATTTTTTTTTTTCACTTCCTCTATTGCCATTCTAATAGACTATGCTTAATTGCTTTCTATATAGATCACAACCACAGCTTCCTTATATTTGTTGGTTTGATAAGTTCACAGCTTTCACATTTACAATAATCGTTTAAAGTATTGGAGATGGAGCACCCACTGTACAACACCCACGTAAAACTCTTGGCCTTGGACCTCCTCTCTCTCACTCAAATCTCCTCTTCTTCCTCCTCGGACCCTATTTTCTCTCGCAATGGCACTCTCCTCTCACGCGCCGAGACCGTCGGCACCGTCACGTCCCGTGACCTCAAACCCAACAAATTCCTCAGGTTTACTATCGACGACGGCACCGGCTGCGTCAACTGCATCCTCTGGCTCAACCACCTCACCTCCCCCTACTTCTCCCGTCGCAACCCGCTAGATGTTCGAGTTATTGCCCAAATGGCGAAACGTTTCGCCTCCGAGATCAAGCACGGAGTGGTTGCCAGAGTGCGCGGGAAAATCACCTGCTACAGGGGTGTTGCGCAGATCACGGTCTCGGATGTTGTGGTTGAGAGGGACCCCAATGCCGAGATTTTGCATTGGTTGGATTGCATGAGGTTGGCGCGAAAGGTTTATAATGTTGTTCCTCCATGCAAGTAGATTTGAGTTTAATGGGTATTGAATTTCATTTGTGTAAAGTTTGAAGCTTGGAAATTGTAAGTTGATAATGTTAGCAAGTATGGCTATGGATAGCTTGTAATTACTTTCACTTTGCTATGAATTAATGAACTTCTGCATTTGATGAACATCGTTGACAGTATTGCAATTATATGACTTAAATGAGATATGACAAGAAGAAAACCAGGATTTCAGGGCCACGATGAAGATGGTTCTGATCATTTTCAGCTTTCCTGTGATGGGTGGTGGCCTTGTACTATCCAAACTCAAACTCATGACAAAGTTCGAGGTTTCATTGTAATGATTTATGTTATAGATGGAGTTGGCTGGTTGGTGAACCTTTATTCTGCAGGGCATACAGTTAGGTGGGCAATTGATAAATTGTTAGCAGAAACAAATTTCACATTTTGATTTCCTTCCGGCAACATCTGTTTGTAAATTACAGAGGTGGTCATGGGTCTTGACTCTTCACCTTCGCTTAGGTTCAAGCCTCAGACATTTGATGCATGATCTGGGGATTTCACGAAACCTAACAATTTGATTTCCTCTATGTCATGCAGAAGAGGCCTGTATCTATGCGTATAAGCTGAGGCTTTCATTCCTCCACATTGAGTGTTGATTTGCTCACTCATTAAGGTTGATGGGATTGCCTAGAGGAGTTACTCTGGTGAAATGGACAGGAACCTATCATATTTGGTTGTTGCTACATAATTGTTTATAGGAAGTCCTCATTATAGTGTTCACGTCCTTGACACTAGTTAAGTTGGGGTTTTAGAGCTTTATAGCTCCGGTGTGTTCCTTCCATTAGTATAGGTAGCTAACGGTAGTTATAGGGTTTTTTATTTGAATGTTAGGGGAGGAGTTATTATAGTGCACATGACAGAAACCTAACACTTACAGTAATTAAGTTGGAGCTTGAGATTTTATGTACTGGGATTCATTGGTAAAGAATTTTAACAGTTCTCATCCGAATTCTTGAGTACAGTTTACACCAACAAAAATATTTCTCTGCTTTTGCATGAATCAATGTTTCTGATTGACTAAGATCACTAATGTGGTATGCCTATCTTACAAATACTCATCCTTCAATCTATGAATGGTTCTTTCAAGGAGATTTGGAGAGGGCCAGTGAGCAGTTGAACATAAACCCAGCTTGCATTTATCAGTACAGTAAAAAACTAGGGGCAGTGAAACGTTTACAAAGATAAGGCACACTGAAGCTGAGGTTTTCCATACACTGGCTTCTGAAGAATGACCAACCACAGAAAACAATTCATTACAAATCTGGGAGTGATGTTGACTGCAAATTTCCATTATGTATACACTCAGTCTTGTGGGGCAAACCAAACCAATAACAGAATCCTCCTTTATTGCCCATCCAAAATTCTACGCATTTATTTATGGCTAAGCAATTGACTAGTCGTTCTTGCTGGATAGTTAACTATTTTAGCAACCTCTATTATGATGATTGAGCCACAACCATTCTCTGTGCTGGAGGTTGCATGCAATCCATTTATTATGAACTGCTGCAATTAATGTTCATTGATAATTGGTGGAGAAAGAGATGTATGCCTTGAAGAAAGATGGTCTAGTAAAATTTGATGGTAATTTGATGGTAATAAGATTGTTGGGTATAGTAAGTATTAAACAGTTTAATTAAGGCTAGAGGCCACAAAAAAAAAACAGTTAATTAAGGCTTAAAGGACCATTATCAAGCTGAGATGGAAGAAATTTACTTCTTTATAGGAGGAAGACAAAAATTTAGAAATAGGCAAAGACCTCAAGATTTGATGGGCAAACATGGATGGTGATAATTGATAAAAAGCTAGGAAAATGATAAGACAGTGACAGGGACTTAGCCAGGACACTGAAGTGGATGAAAATTAATACAAAGCAATGAAGCATGTGGGTTTTTCCACTCAGAAGTGAAAAACTTCACATCAAGATCAAAGAGTCAATATCTATTATTTACTATATATTCGCTTTGTGGCATTGTAGTTCAAGAGTCACAAATCACTCTTGTAACTTAAACTTTCAAGAGGAGGCCTCCTTGTCAGCAAGTTTTTAATTTGACAAGCAAATGATGCAACACGTTTCATTTGGTTCCACAACTACAAGTCTACAAGAGTATCATTATTAAGTTATGTGACCAGAGAAACAGAGCCCAAAAATAGGCATGTGAAAACTTGTGTCTTGTGGGTTGGGCTCCAAGCCTTTATACTTCCTGAGATCGACCCATGAATCCTTTCTAGTTTATACTGTATGCTAGAATGCTAATACAAATGATGATATATAACTGATCCTGGCCGTCCAATTGATGATATTCTTTATCACAAGGAAATCAATATTCCAATGATCTGACGGTCATAAGTTTCTGCTTTCGTGAGACCCTTTTTTATATATTTTTTACACTAATATTATATTTCAGGCAATTTTTTCAGCACCAAAAACCTATTTTACTTTTACAAATGATATACATATTTATATATTTATATACAGTGTATCTACGGATACATGTCGGAGAATCGAAGGACAGAGAGTCTACATCAGAAGCCACATCAGCAAGTACTTAAGGCCCAGACGCAGAGGTGCTTTGGAAATACCTCTTTCTTAGCAGATGGTGAAGAAAATGACAATAGAGCAAAGCCCATTTACAAAGATACCCGAAAAACCGAAAAACAAAAAACCGAAATTGACACCTTAAAACTGTGTATGCAAAAGAGAAGAGGGAGGACTAGAAGAGGGTTGGCTTAAGAAGGGGTTTTAAAGCTGAAAAAGCAAAAGAAAAGAAAGAAAATCAAATTCTCTCCAAGAGTAGAAGATACTTTACCCAAAGTACAAAATCAAAGATCATCCTTTGACTGCCTCGTGAGTCTGCCTATGATTTCTTATTTAATTTTTACATTTGGGGCATTTTTGGAAAATTTTAATGCGGGATAACAAAGAGAGGAAGAGGAGAATCAAACTCTTATTGTAAATCCATATTTTCCGACTTATATATTGCTAACAGACAATTTGACCAAAATTTGAAAAACAGGGATGGTGAATGGTGGGACATGAGACATATTGATCAATTACATTTACAATCAGCCATGACATGAACCACAAAAAGTATTGAGTAGAGAGATTCCATGGTATCAATTTTCATGTTGAATTGGACTAAATTTGTCTCTAATGATCTGTATTTGCAGTTGCCTGCTCAACGTGGCGTTTTGCTAATGGATAAGGTACAAGCTAGTCCATGTAAAAGAAAGGTGATTTGGAATCATATATCCACATTCAAAAACTAAAATGATAGCTGAATTCAATTATGTGGTATCTTCTTAGATTCCACTTTGATGATTAACTTGTATGAAACAGTCCTCACTAGCCACCCTGGATATGAAGGTATTAAACTTGTAGGGTATATAGAGTCTCTTCATGGCCTTTAAGCCCATAGCTCTTTCATTAATTTGACACAGCTCTTCCTCATGTTGTCGTACAATTTCAGAGTGATGCCGTTGAGAGTCTGACACATGCATTAGCCAAAGTTGTGTGAGGTCATACACTCCCCATAGTGACTTATGTACTCTACTGCTTAAGAAAACCATTTATGCAGAACAGTGTCTCATGATTTTCAACACAAGCTCTACAAGATGTCCCATTAAACTCAACTATGTTTAACAAATTCTAGACAAAAATTCATGTGAAAATTGTCATACCACGTCATTGTATTTCATGAAAAAGAGAGATCACCAAATTCAATTTAACTTATAACATTTACGAAACAGTTGAGTTGAACTTCCTTTGTCTTGTAGAATTCATGAGACGTTACAATTGATCTATTTTTCTTTATTAACAAAATGAATTGGACCAGATCGATGTGGTTATGAAAGTCCTAAACTTCGAATTAATAGCTTTAATGTGATGTAATGTAAGCTTTGACTAATTAATGCTTCAGAGATAATTTGATTCCGAAGGAATCTTATTATCTTAACATGGCATAGTACAAACAAAAGTAGCATGTTGCCAACCACCTAATCAAGCTCACAATATATGACTCTTTAGCTAAATTACATACAAGGTCTCTATAAATTGCCTATATGGTATATATGGTGAAGGTCTCTCTCTCTCTCTCTCTCTCTCTCATAATGGGGTGGGAACTGCCACGTTGGTTGAAAAGGGGCCCTTTGTAGACAAGTCTTTGACAACATATAATGGGACCGATTGGCTATAATGGTAGTGGAAAACTTCACTTGGTTAGTGGATTGAATGGGGTTTGTAAGGGATTCCCATTTGGCATTTGGGAGATGAAAGAAGAGTGTACTAGTTCAATCCTTGAGCACATATTAAATAATATGCTAATTGATTGCAAAGTGCCTTGAAATATGACAAATGAAGAGTGTGATAAGGGAAGCAGACACAGTCTCCCACATGTAGCATGTGTATTAAGATTAGTCAATTAAAGAAATCAAGCTCGGAGAGCTTAATCCAAGATATTACTTTGCTCAAGTTAATTATTAATTAATTAAACTATGATTATAGATACTTACGCGAAAGCCTATGAGATCGCGTGGGTTGTGTTTGAGTTGAGTTAGGATTAGGAACCCTAAATGCCCTAACAAGATCCTGTGTTTGTGTAAATGAGGTATGAATGTGAGCTTATAGCAAATTGAAAATCCTCAAAATGAGACCCCAAAAATTGGGGCAATTGACACGGTCCCCCTTGACACAAGTCTTGAAGGAGTCAAATTAAAAAAGGCCTCATCTTTGCATAGCAGAGTGTGACATATTGTTCAACTTAAAACCAACCATTGAAGGTTTTGAGGAGATGCAATGCTTCTTAAGTTGGACCACAAATATTCTTCCAATCTCCCAGACCTCAGCAATGCAAATACATTGGAGATTGAGAAGCAGCCCTTAATTGCTTATATACAAATATATCCCCTCCCCTCTATGAAAGCCTATAAAAACAACCTATGGCTATTGGCTATGGCTGTCTCAGAGCAAGCACAAAAACCCACATTGGGGGGAACAGTCTTGACCTATACACAAAATTTCATCCAAACATTCCTACCAATTGTGCAAACACAATCTCATTTTTAAAGATCAAGTAAAACCAAGTAGACCCAGTCAGTCACACACTGCCACATACATACACCAAAAGATTAAAATCAGAAAATATATTTCAAAGAAGAACAGAAAGGGAAACAAACTCCCAATTTCCCAAATGCATTATTCCCTTTATCTTTTTATTTTTATTTTTGTGGGTTCTTCTTTAACTGCTTTTTTAACTCTCAGAAGACCAAATGGAAGAGTGGGTACTACTACTACTACTTCTTGCCTTCTTGGGTAGTATATCAAACCTAACTTTGCTGACCGTGGGCAGAATTTAGAGGAGAGAGAAAGGGTTGCCGGGCAGGGTAGTGTGGGTGTTGGGTGTGGGTGGGTGACCAAAATATATCCAAAGCCCCCAGTACCCTTCCCCAAGTCCCTAAGCAAAGGGCTGGGTCGACCTTGGATTTGGGGTAAAAAGCCCTCGACACAGAGAGCCAAGGCCTCTCCTTCCTCTCTCACTTTATTCTCTTCAAATTCCATGCTTTGCTCTGTACCCATAACGAGGTTTTTCTTAGAGACAACCACACACACACACATACACACACACACACACACACACACACACACACACACACACACACACACACACACACACACACACACACTCACACTCTCTCTCTCTCTCTCTCTCTCTCTCTCTCAATGTGTCCTACATTGTCTTGTTGTATCCTCAGAATCTCTTAGTCTTCTTCAGCGCATAAGGGGCTATTCCTCTCTGTTCCTTTTGAGTTTGAGTTTGCTCTGTTTTCTCTCCTACCAAACACAGAAGAGGAAGTGCAAGACAAGAAATACCCAACTGGGTATTTTGTATTTAACCTTTTGTTTGGAAGCCTGGAAACCAGAATGCCCGGAAACTGCACTTTTCCTTGTTGTCCCACTTGTTTTCTCTTCATTAGCTGAGAAAACAGAGGATTTCTAATTTGTTCTGTTCCTCTCCTTAGCAAATCAGTGTGCTTTTCCCATTGTTTTGAGCACAAAACCAGTGCTTAAACTCCAGTTTCAGGGATCTTCCTGAGCTGTAATTTTGTTCATGTTCTTCTTTTTCCTCCTCATAAATTTCTAAAGCAAAACCAGAAAGTGTTTGTGGGACCTGAACAAATTGGCCATTATTGCTGTAAATCCAGATAGCCATATGAAGCAGTGAAACAATGAGAGATGAGAATTCCAAGAAAAGCAAGGTTTGATAAATGCCAGCACTTCTCTGATTTTGTGTGCATAATTGTTCTTGTATTGTTGCTGACTCTGTGTTATTGGTGAAGCTTTCATGGCCCAAGACATTGGTCAAGAAGTGGTTCAATATTAAGAGCAAAGCCGAGGACTTTCACGCAGACGACGTCGTTTATGGAGGTCATTGGTCTAGTCTCTTGGTGTCATATACATGCTTGATTTGGGTGTCAATTCTGGACTGGGAAATCTTGAATTGTATAGCAAAAACAAAATGGGATTTCTCTGCAACTTATTAGCTGTGACCTGTTTCGATTCTTCTACTCTGAATGCACTAGCATTTTTCTAAGCCACATCTCTGCTAGTTTGGTACAAAAAATTTTGGTTTTAATGGGGTTCTTCTGCGTCTATTTGCAGTTCGAGATCTGTCATTTGTTTTCTTCCACTTTGTGAAATTTTTCTTTGCATTATTAATTTGTTTTTTGTAACTTGAAATCTTATTACTGTTTTCGTTTTTTTTTTTTGTGCGGTGTTTGAATGTGTGGGATTGATGCATTAATAGTGGAAAGAGCTCAGCTTTTACAACTTTATGGTGTTTCTTTTTCAGGTGGTGATGAACAGTGGAGCAACACCTATTCAGAGAAGGAGGCATGCACGATCAAGAAAAGTAAAACAGGTTCAGTATCAGGCATCGCAGTTTTGCTTTGGACCACACCTTCCTTAACCCCCAATAGCATAAATATGAAATAAACATAAAAAGAAAATTATGCTTTCTTAGAGGCCAAATTTTTTATTCTCACTAATCCTTTTGAAACCCCACCCAAATGCACAGAAAGATTAAGCAAGAGGCACTCTGATAAAGTCCGGCGAGGTAAGATTGACATGGACGCATCACAAGTTACAGATGTACACAATTATAGGTATGTAACTTATATGTTCCTTTCTTAAGCATGGTCTTGTATACATTATGTATTGGTTTTCTCTGCAAACAGTTGGTCTTATTTGTATTTTCCTTTCCATGTGCGCATAGGATCTTTGTAGCTACATGGAATGTGGCCGGAAAATCTCCTCCAAGTTGTCTGAATCTTGAAGAATGGCTTCATACCTCTCCTCCTGCTGAAATTTATGTTCTTGGGTATGTTCTACAGATCAAGATGTGTTCTCTCTCTCTCTTTTATGCAAAATATATGTGGTAACAGTATCTTTCTCAATCCTTTTGGTTTCCAGGTTTCAAGAAATAGTTCCTTTGAATGCCGGCAATGTTTTGGGCACGGAAGACAATGGCCCGGCTAAAAAGTGGCTAGCTCTTATAAGGAAGACTCTAAATAGTCTTCCTGGAACAAGTGGTGGTTGTCATACACCTTCACCAATTCCTGATCCAATTGTAGAATTAGATGCAGACTTCGAGGGGTCAACAAGGCAGAAGGCCTCCTCTTTCTTCCACCGCCGGTCCTTTCAATCCTTGAGCCGCAGTATGAGAATGGACAACGACATGTCAATGCCACAACCTCGACTTGATCGACGATTCAGCGTTTGTGATCGAGTTATTTTTGGGGACAGACCAAGTGATTATGACCCCAATATCAGATGGGGTTCCTCTGATGATGAGAATGGACCATGTGACTCACCTGTTGTCACACAGTATTCACCATTGTCTACCAGTGGGTCTTTCTCAATGGAGGATAGAGATAGACAGCAAGGGAACTCAAGATACTGCTTGGTTGCCAGCAAGCAAATGGTTGGTATATTTTTAACAGTATGGGTAAAAAGTGATCTCAGAGATGAAGTTCGCAACATGAAAGTGTCTTGTGTTGGCAGAGGATTAATGGGCTATCTTGGAAATAAGGTAAAAATTTGCTTATGGAATATTTGTCAAACTGTGGAGTGAAAAAGCAATGTAGGAAGAGCAGCCATCTTAACTCTCTTGAGTTTTCCAGGGTTCAATTTCCATTAGCATGTCTTTGCACCAAACAAGCTTTTGCTTCATCTGTAGTCATCTGACCTCTGGGCAGAAGGAAGGAGATGAACTTCGAAGAAATTCCGATGTCATGGAGATCCTCAGGAAGACAAGTTTTCCCAGGGTTCATGGCATGGGAGATGAAAACTCTCCTCAGACTATACTAGAGCATGAGTAAGTCCCCCTTTTGTCCAATTTGTTGATTTTTATTTATTTTCTTTATTTAAGAAGTTATATCTGTTATTGAAGTTGAATATTTTTAGGAAATCTACCTTACAGTGCAAAAGGTTTCAAATTTTATTTTCCTTGTGCAGTCGAATCATTTGGCTTGGGGATTTGAATTATCGCATTGCCCTTTCTTACCGCTCTGCAAAAGCTCTTGTTGAGATGCGCAACTGGAGGGCATTGTTAGAAAATGACCAGGCATGTTACTTAAACAATGTGCTTTTCTTTCATATGTGTTAATCTTGTGTTTCCCCATGGGGCCAATAAAAAAAGGAAAGAAAAGCAAAAAAAAGAGTAGTCTTTTTTTGACTTGCTTTCAGAATTGCTTGTATCTGAAATTATGATGGTATATACTTTCAGCTACGGATAGAGCAGAGACGAGGACGTGTCTTTGAGAGATGGAATGAAGGGAAGATATATTTCCCTCCGACATACAAGTATTTAAATAATTCAGATAGGTATGCAGGTGATGATAGGCACACCAAGGAGAAGCGAAGAACTCCAGCATGGTAATGATAAATCTCTTGCAGCAAATAAAAAATCGGAAAAATTAAACTCACACAACAAAAGTATTAGGCATTTTATTGAAACATAGTTATTGTGATTATATGAAAATCTAAACCTGCTATCCATATTTGAAGGTGTGATCGTATATTATGGCACGGAATAGGCCTCCATCAATTGTCTTATGTTCGTGGGGAGTCAAGGTTCTCAGATCATAGGCCAGTTTACAGCGTATTTGTGGCAGAGGTTGAGTCTATTAACCGTAGTCGAATAAAGAAAAGCATGAGCAGTTCCAGGATTGAGGTAGAGGAGTTGTTGCCACACTCGCATGGATATACTGAACTCAATTTCTTTTGAAGGGTTCACCGTTCAGTATGCTCAGCTCAGGGAAACTGAAGCAGGATTTAATGCACTTTTACATAAGGTAATATTCAAAGATGTGAGCATGAAACTATTTGTTTTCTCTGTTCCTTGCATATTCTCATCATCTACTTTATAATTGAATCAAGTTTTAATGGGCTCATTGGGCTGTAAACAGGAATTTCTACAAATACAAAATGCAATCAGTGAAATACAACTTTTTCAGGGATTCCACTTGACCTCCTCGATCAGTTAGGTAAATTTTGCCTTGTTTCCTCATTTAAGTTATCTTTTGTCATGCTTTTAGAAATCAATCAGTTCCATGAAATTGTCTGAAGGGATTGTTTATGATATAAATAATGTTGCTGTCATGGAAAAGATGGATTCTTTAGGCAGTGAATACTTTCTTAGGGGTTAAAGCTTCCTTATCTTTTACTCCATGAAGGCTCAGTTGACCCCGACTCCTACATGAAAAGATAGAATATGTACTGTGCATAGTTTTTGAAAGCATGGGCATAAACCATGTCTTCTTTCCCATTAAAGTTTATTGTTGAGAAGATCTCTTGTCTTGTTCTTGCTCTTATCGCAGTGTTTTGGTCCCCAGTTGCAGGTGGGCACAGCTGCAAAGAAACTCTGCCATGATATTGATAAAGACAGTCTGTTGCCCAGAACCCAAAAGAAGGTTGGCCTCTCACTTTCTTTCCCTTTTCTCAGTTTGGCTGCAAATGCAATTCTTCTTCCTACATTCTTTTGTCCAATTATTCTCTCCATACCTCCTTTCTTTCCTCATCAAATCAGGTACAAAATTATGTGATTTTGTTGATAACTACCAACCCCACATGTTTGCAGGCTGCAATTCTTTTTACCCCCAAATCCCAATGGAAAATTTGGAAGTTTCTGTGACAATGGCTTTGAGTGATCTTGGTAATGAGTTAAGATTAAGAAAATTGAATGGTGGTTTTGACTTTAGATTACTTGATGTGCTATGTTAATTAGTATAATCTTTATGGACAAAATTGTTGGTTCATGTACCTGTCAAAAAGAAGTCAAAGCAAATCAATTCATAATAATCATAACTAACTACTTTGTAATTTTTGTAGGATCAGCTTGCTCCCAGTTTGGAGGCGCCAAGTTGGTTTGACATCTAATTATTGACAATTCTTTCTGAATATAAAATAAAATTAAAGCAGGGAAGCATTCAATGGGGCAAACAGTAGAGGAGAAAATCAACAGTATAGCTTAGATTTTTCTCTTTTCTCTAATTTTCTTTTTCATTTTTGTTTTTTTGTACTTGAGATGTGATGGATACTCACTGATAGTGAATAAAAAAAAATTTAATAATTTAATTTGGTTGAAATTTGTCACTACTGAGATTCTTGGGGGTGGAGGGCAAAATCTTTAGACGTGGTCACCACCAAGTACATATTCCTTAGCCTTCTTCATGCAATAGTTGCAATCAAGAGCAATGCTCAAGTGTCAACTCTGTGCCAATTCCAATTGTACCCCCCAAAAACGTAATAACATAAAATAAAAAATAATTCAAACGTCGCATTGAAAGCGTAGAGGCCAACTTCATCCGCCAAGTGCTAATAAAAATAGAAGTTGAAGTAATGTACTTGGTACGTGGATCAGTTTTTCTGGCTTGTGTGTACACATGGGTGCAATTTATTGTCCATTAATTAACACATGCATGCTGGTACGGACACGTTTTCATTATAGAATTTGAATTGCTGGAAGTTAGAAATTTACTTTTATGGAATAAAAAACAAATCAAATCTCCTTATTAAAGTTAAAGCGCATCAACTACTTTGAGTTTTTTTTAAGAGAAATGCTATATACTTTCTCCATTAATTTTTATTATTATTCTCATTTCATAATTTATTTTTATAATTTAAATTTTTTATAATTTAGATAATTATTTGAAAATCATCTTTACAAAAAATCAATTAAATCAGAAATAGTTTAATCATGTAATCAATAATCGTTATAAATAAATTAACGGTGAATCAAATTATTATAAAAATCATATGTTTATTTGATTACAGTTACATAACTAAACGATTTTCGATTTGATTGATTTTTTTATAGAGATGATTATAGTTTGATATAATAAATAAACGGTTCCAATCATAAATTCATGATGTGAAATGAGCAAAATAAATCAGAAAGTTGATAAAAATAATGAATTTAGAGAAAATGAATATCATTATTTTTTGTTTAATACACGAGGATTTTGATTATAAGATTACATTACAAAATAAACGTGAGATAGAAACATAAAAATAGAAATGAAAAAGCAGCTAACTTTATATTTTGTGTATGTGGAAAATGGGATATAGCAATTTCATGGTTTGGCAGACACACACTGAAAAAGTGAGAAAATTCAGACTACGTAAAATACGTACCCCAAGAAATTAATAGTAGTACTGCCATTTGTTACATCAAACTTGTTACAGCGTTGAAAGTGTACTCCACTTTTACCGAAGGGTGAAAAAGGTTAAAATTCAACTGAAAATCGCGCGCTAGTGAACGGCCTTTGTTCCCGAGTACAAAGAGGCGTCTCCTACTCGCTTGCTCACTTGCCTTCACCATCTCGCGCGTGCATCACACTTCCAATTATTCAATCTGGTATATGGTCCAGGTGGGTAGAGTCCTGCATATTAATTTGTGCCAGAATTCGCGTGACTTCAGAGCGCGTTTCGTGCACGCTGAAGTTGAGGATTCTCCGGTTTCGTACGGTTCGTGCTGGTGGTGACGAGTTCCGTTTAAAAGACGGTCGACACGTGGCGGAATTAAAGCGGGGTCTTCTGGAGGTGACAAAATTATCTTACATTTCCTGCCAAGTGGCAACTGAGAGCCCCACAGGATTTGTCTGCTTGGACACATAAATCAAGTAATTAGAGATTCCTCCTTCTGAGTCTGACCGATTCTTTTTCACTTCTCTTTTCTTTGTTTTTCTTTTTTCAAAATGAGTTCTACTTCCACTTTTCCACTCTGCTTCGTTTCTTATGGAAAAAAAGTTACATATTCACTTTCGAAAATTTCTTCAAAAATTAAATTATAAAGTATTTAATATTATTGAAAGTTGGAGCCTAATATAAATACAAGAATTTATTTTATATAATTTCATTCACACAAAAAATTACAAAAAATTTATTTCATTTTTTATTCTCTATCTTTAAATAAAAAATCAATGAGAAAATTTTAGCAACATTTCCCAAACTATTATCCGAGTTCACATTTGGCTCGTGACAAATAATTTGGCTCTTATACACATTTGGTATTTTAGTCTAAGAAATAAAACATAGACATATGTTATGTGTACCTTAGTGAACTGTAGCAGATGATTGTACTTGAAGAGTTCATTCACTAAAAAGAAAGGGCAGCAAAGTGTGTCGCACAAATCTCCAAGACTTGTTTAACTTGACAGACAAATTTGAACATAGCTACACTACACGCATAAGCTAGCAAATGCATGCAGATGCAGTGCCCAGTGGGTTTTCAACTTTATATAAGTTTTGCCTTATTCATCTATCAATATATATATATATATACTTGCCCAAAAAGAAAACATGTATATGTTGATTAACTTGGTACTAATCATGCACTTAATCTATTAAATCTTACAAACTTTAGCTACTTCCCTAAAATTCGATTTGAGTAAAAATAAGCTTTCTAACTTGTATCATCAGCATGGCCATGGCCAAACAGTAGAGCTCTTACAAATGGCATTAGCTAGCTTAATTTAATTATCTTTGAGCCTTTGGTTGAGCTTAACAGATAGTAGTAATTAAAGAGGGGAGGCAAAAAAGAGGCTTTTAGATCTTAGTCCTTCAATAAGATTAAAAATTAAATAAGACCTGATGTAAGATTAGAAATTGATTTTAGTNAGACCTGATGTAAGATTAGAAATTGATTTTAGTCCTTTGACTATTTCCACATCAGCTTTCATATTACAGCTCATATTTATTTATTTTTTA
>QANT01005055.1:0-22470 GCA_003254885.1 Purshia tridentata
CTTTTTAGGGTTCTAATATTGGGGAATTTTTTTTTAAAGAAACTGAATATTTAGAAGTTTATAATTTTGTCATGAAATTTTTTTAAAATCCTTTTCCTTTTGTGATTTGATTTATGTTTTATAGAATTTCAAACAAGGATATATAAGTCTTTTAAAATACTTATGTGGAAAATATATTATTGGATATATTAAGTAATTGATTAACATGAAAATTCCATATCATTATGGCACGTGCCATACTATGGCACTCTAGCATTGCCCTTTTTAATTAGGTCGCTCCTAGATATACCAACTAAAACACTCACTTTTATTAATAAACACTCTTTCCACCTTCCTTAACTATCAGTATTTACCCACCAATACACCCATTTATTTATTTTTTTTCTTTCTTGCGACCATGATTTGATTTGACTTCAATTGTCAAATTATTCAGATATGATAGTTTGGAAGAAGCACAACCTTTACATTTGGAAACTTATCGCCTAGTACCCAATAGCCCATACACGAACTTAAGAAATTTTAATTAGTTTTTTTATTTTTTATTTTATGTGTGGTCTTGAGATATTCCTAACTTTAATTTAAATAGTTCTCTATTATAGTTTAGGGTTACTAATAAAACTGAAAGATCAATTTATAATGCTCAGTTCAAAGATCAAGTAATACTAATACCAATATGAGTATTAACCGTATAGGCATGAACTGATTTCATGGTGCATTATAATATGTCTTGTTAATTTCATTCATTTATCCATGCCAAATTAATAGTTCGAGAAACATCACCTTCAATACCAAACACAAGTAATTAACCAAAAACAATCCTCCTGAAGAGAATAACCCAACTAATTATGAAAAGAAACTTTTGCTTTTTTCATTCTGCAGATTAAAATAGAGACAGTCATGTAAATATATACTTCATTATTATTCTTTTGATTATACTGTTATACGTCCTTTAACAGTATAATCAAAGGAGTAATGATATGAAAAAAGAAGAAAAAAAGATTATAGAGTTATAAAATTTAGATCGTTGAAAGGAGATGGGTAAATAGAGAGGGATGGTAGAATAGATTTGTATTTTTCTTTTTCTTTTTAAGTCAAGTCCTTATCATTATCTTTTCATTAAAATATGGGTAAAAAATAAAGATTGGTGGGTGGTAATATAACTACTCAAGGTTATTATCAACACTTAGCCTTCCTTACCAAGCCCAACTTTGACTTAAGGGTTAACCCAAATTTGAGTTATGTCAAAAATATAAAATAAGTCGTCCTTACAAATTAAGCCTATGACGAGTACAGCCAAAAGAAAAAGCCAGTGACAGAAAACAAAGAAATAAATATGTGTGTTAATGAGGATAACGAACCTCAGAAAATGTTATACAACTTACAAGATATACTCAACTTTGTTAGATGAATATTTACTGAAAACAAAGTTTCATAAATAAATAAGATCGATCATATAAACAAAGTAGTTCCAGAATTATTATTTCTATACCAAGTCAATACATATATTTTGTTTCTTGGCCTGACAAATTACATACATGCATAGATGAAAAACACCAAAGACTAAACACCAACCAGAGGAAGCATCCTAGCAGCACCAAGACCATGCTTATGCTTAACCGTGTGGGACCTACTGCATCACCAAGGCAATTGCTATATATTCAATTATAATCTAAAAAGACTTGTGTCTTTCAAAGTTTATCAGCTATTTGCAAACTCAGTTAGAATACTACTTAATTAGAACCCAAGTTGAGTTATTAAATTGTATGGGCAGCTGGAGATGCCTCTGTTTGAGTGTTAATCAAACACGAAAAGACAGAAAGTAATTAAAAATTAGGCCAATAAGCTTCCTAGCACATGCACAACCACCATCTCAAACATTTTGTAGTCATCTACAAGACTACAACTAACACCCAAGTCAGTGCACTTGATCGAGCTATATATATAATCTTAAAACACTTTCACAAATTCCGTATTTCCAAAAGTTAGAGAATACTTCTTTGAAATCATTTGCAAAGAATCCAAGAGAAAAATGGCTCTGGTTGGAGAGGCTCTGCTCACTGCTTCCATCCAGGTGTTGTGCGACAGGATTGCTTCACCAGACTTCATCGACTTGTTTCGGAGGAAGAAGCTCAATGATTCACTCCTGAAGAAACTGAAGATCACACTGCTTGCCCTTTCTGCTGTGCTCAATGATGCAGAGGAGAAGCAAATTGTGAACCCCGCTGTCAGAGACTGGCTTGATGAGCTCAAACATGCTGTCTTTGATGCAGATGACTTGGTGGATGAGATCAACACTGAAGCTTTGAGATGCAAGGTGGAAGCTGAATATGATCAGACCCAAAAAATCTCCGATAAGGTGTTGAACTTCTTCTCTACCACTTTTAATCCTTCTTGTCAAGGCATGAATGCTAAGATAGGAGAGGTATTTGAAACATTAGAACACCTTGCAAAACAGAAAGACATCCTGGGCCTGGGAGAAGTTGTTGGAGGGAATAAGGTTTCACAAAGACCTCCAACAACTTCCTTNCACCAAGGCAATTGCTATATATTCAATTATAATCTTAGAAGATAATCAAACAAGTAAAGACAGAAAGTGTTAATCAAACAAGTAAAGACAGAAAGTGTTAATCAAACAAGTAAAGACACAAAGTAGAGACAGAAAGTGTTAATCAAACAAATACAGAAAGTAATTAAAAATTAGGCCAATAAGCTTCCTAGCTTATGTTTCTGAAGATTATGACGCTATTAGGGTAACTAAAACCCTCCTGGAGTCGATCACTAGAAAGCCTTGTGATATTACAGACTGGGATTTTCTTCAAGGTGAACTAAAAGAACGAGTTAGGGGCAAAAAAATTTTATTTGTATTGGATGACCTTTGGAATGAGAGTTCGATTGACTGGAAGTGCCTCCAGGCACCTTTTGCTTTTGGGGCAAGGGGAAGCAAGGTCATCGTAACAACACGGAATGAAAAAGTTGCATCAATCATGAATAATGTTCATATTCAAAACTTGGAACCATTGTCTCATGAAGATTGTTGGTTGTTACTTGCAAAACATGCATTTGCAAATGAAAACCCCAGTGCACATCCCCATTTGCAAGAAATTGGCAAACAAATTGCACGTAAGTGTAATGGTTTGCCTCTGCCGCAGAAGCACTTGGGGGTTTGTTATGTTGCAACATAGATTATGGGGAATGGAATAACATATTGAATAGCAATATTTGGCAGCTATCATATGATGAAAAAATTTATATTATCCCCGCTCTAGGATTGAGCTACCATTATCTCCCAGCCCATTTAAAACAATGTTTTGTTTATTGTTCAATTTTTCCAAAAGACTATGAATTTAAGAAGGAAAACGTAGTTTTACTTTGGATGGCAGAAGGTTTGATTCCAGATATTGATAATGGCAATAGAATGGAAGAGGTGGCTAAGCGATACTTTGATCAACTACTGTCAAGATCAATATTTAAAAAATCAAAAAAATCAAGGTTCACAATGCATGATCTCATTAATGACTTGGCTGTATTCATGGCTAAGGGATTTTGTTTCAGGTTAGAAGGGAAGGAATCACATGAAGTTCCCAAAACAAATCGTCATGCATCATATATTCAAGAAGAATTCGATATTGCTTCAAAATTTGAGACATTGTGGGGGTTTAAGTGTTTGCGGACCTTCCTACCTCTCCATTGGGTGACATATTGGCAACATTATGTAAGCAAAAGAGTTTCACATGATTTCTTGCCAAGACAAAGATTTTTGTGGGTGCTGTCGTTATCAAAATATACCAATGTCACTGAATTACCTAATTCTATTGGTATTCTCATTCACTTGCGCTACTTAGATCTTTCCTCTACCGCAATCAAAATGTTACCTGATATAGTGTGTTCTCTATGCAACTTACAAACCATACTATTGACAAATTGTTTCTCTCTCAGTGAACTGCCTAGAGATATGAGGAAATTATTTAATTTACGTCATCTTGATCCGTGGAACTAACATAAAAGAGATGCCGTTGCAAATGGGCAAACTAAAAAGTTTGAGGACATTGACTACATTTGTTGTTGGCAATTCAACTGGATCAAGCCTTACAGAATTGAGGGAGTTACGATATCTTCAGGGAAACCTTTCTATTCTCAAGCTCCAAAATGTAGTTGATGCTATGGATGCTATGCACGCCAATTTGAAGGAAAAGGGAGATCTGAAGGAGATAGTGTTGGAATGGGGTGCAGAAACTAATGATCCCCAAAACGAGAGAGATGTACTCGATAGGCTTCAGCCCCCCAAAAATTTGGAGATGCTGACCATCAGATTTTATGGTGGAACTTGCTTCCCAAACTGGTTGGGAGACTCTTCCTATTCTCAAATACAATTCATGTGTCACAGTGAATGTAGTTATTCTTTGTTCTTACCACCACTTGGGCAGCTACCCGCTCTCAAAGAGCTCTGTATAAAAGGGATGAAATTTCTTACGACTATTGGTGCTGAGTTCTATGGCAACATGTCTTCGCTAATTCAACCATTTCCATCTTTGGAAAAGCTAGAGTTTGTGAAGATGCTTGAATGGGAGGAATGGAAGCCAAGTGGAGGTCAATATCAAGATTTTCCTCGTCTCCAAGAGCTGAATTTATATAACTGTAAGAAGCTGAGAGGAAATTTGCCTAACCATCTTCCTTGCTTGAAAAAACTTTCAGTGGAGGAGTGTGTGGTTCTATACGAAAGGGACACTACGACAACCCTTAACATGGACTGCTTACAACAATCTCTGCAACAGTTGAAATTAGTTAGAAGCCCGCATTTGTTATCATTACTAATTCAGAGAACAGAGATTATGCCCTTGCTTCAAAAATTTTATATTGGATATTTTGATGATATAGAATGTTTACCCAAGCAAATGGTGCATAGCAGCAATTGTCTTGCACATTTGTATCTCTGTAATTGTCCATCCCTCTTGTCGTTCCCTAGTGATGGTCTGCCTACTACCTTGGAAGATCTTCAAATAAGAAATTGTAGGAGATTAGAATTCCTACCTCATGAGATGATGGCCAAATTGACATCACTTCAGTCTTTGTCTATATGGGACAGCTGTGATTCACTAAGGTCCTTCCCTTTAGGCATTTTTCCCAACCTTAGGAATCTTTTAATCTATGGCTTTATGAATCTGGAATCTCTTTCCATTGAAGGAGTTGATGAAAATCTTAGCCAATTGCAAATCTACAGCTGTCCAAATCTGATGTAGAGCAGCTAGCCGTGAGGTTCGAAGAGAAGTTGGCGCGCCAAAACTCACGAAAAGGCAAAAACTGAATTTTTACTGTTCATTTGAAGAGATTTTTGAGTCCGAATATGGTCGATTTATATATCAAATTGAAGGGAATTGCGCGACGATTGCAACTCACAGCTAATGCCGTGACTAATGGGCTTTTTCGGCCATCCGAGGTCGTTTAGGGCCTCAAAACTGCGTTTTAAGTTTTGAAGTATTTTATTTATTTTCGTCCTTATTTTATTTGGGTTCCTTTTGGCCCACGAGCTTTATTTATGTGGTCGTTTTGACCTAGGGTTTCCAGAAACATATTTAAGGATTTTCTAAAGTTGTTTTGGTACTTTTGACAATATTTCAATAAACTTGAGTTTTCTCAACTTTTTCTGGTGGATTCCGGAATTCTATCTTCACTAGGATTACGCTGGTAATTCCTTTGTAATTTCCGCTGCGTCAAAATCTGGTCTTTTTTCCCCATGGAGGATTGTCCACTCCCAACTTGATTGGGTTAGAAGTCATTATGTGCCAGAATTTGAAGTCATTGCCCGAAAGAATTCACACCCTCACGGCCCTTCAATCATTGCACATAGAGTATCTTCCAAATGTTGTGTCAATTGCAGAAGGGGGTTTGCCTCCCAACCTACGTACATTTAAAATCATCGGAAGTGACAATTTGTTTGAGACGTTGCTCAACGAACAACTGCTCCCTACAACTCTCAACACTCTCCGCATCTCCGGCGTAAGCCTGAAATCTTTCAACGGAAAGGGACTTCAACATCTCACTTCTCTTCATAGCCTACAAATTGGTAGTTGTCTGAGTCTCGAAGTCCTGCCAGGAGAAGGACTTCAACACCTCATTTCCCTTAAAAGCCTGAAAATTGAATACTGTCCGAATCTCGAACTCCTGCCAGGAGAAGGACTTCAACACCTCACTTCTCTTCAAAGGCTAGAAATTTTTAACTGTCGGAGTCTCGAATACCTGCCAGTAGAGGGTTTGCCGGCATCTCTATCTTTTCTGAGCATTAAGCGTTCTTCTTCCCTGAAGAAATGGTACTTCGAAAAAAAGATGGGAAATGATTGGGCCAAGATAGCTCGCATTCCTTGCATAGAGATAGATGACCAAGTGATCATATGAGCTATAGCAAAAAGTTATGGTTTTCATGTTACTCTTAACTCTACCAAAGTCAGGTATGTACCTAGCACCGCTTGTTTTATCTTTTAAATCAGGGCATAGGCTTTTATATATATTTT
Source organism: Purshia tridentata (assembly GCA_003254885.1). Classification (NCBI taxonomy): domain Eukaryota; kingdom Viridiplantae; phylum Streptophyta; class Magnoliopsida; order Rosales; family Rosaceae; genus Purshia; species Purshia tridentata. The sequence continues at coordinate 6,507 of QANT01005055.1, forward strand.
ACTTTTCTTTTCTGAGCTTTTGGGCTTCACTTCTGCAGAGAGCTAACAGTGGAAACATAGATTACAAACTGATCATATATATGGGCACTTCACAAAAAGTTCCGGTTTCATTACACTTTACAAAAACTGTCAGGTGTGTAAATTTAATCCAATATTGTACGTGGGGGAAGTAGCTACCTTCTTCCCTTCAAAATATATTTTAAGATATATTTCGCTGCAAATTTTAAAACCAATTTATATCTCCTCTCTATTGTTTGAATTAAGTTTATATCATATCATTCACTATTTCTTAAGAAAATTAGCATTATTCATAATTATTTCCTAGTCTTTGGTAAAACCAGTCACATGCATCTGCAGAAACATCCTTGGAAACCAAATGAGTGCGACATAAAGGAAATCTTAATCTAATTTTAATATTTTTTCGATAATATAATCACAAAGCTTAAACAAAACAAAGTTGAAAAATTGAGCTGTGTGCTAGCTTGTTGTGTTCTTCAGTTCTTGGCCTCCCAAAATCACCAAAGTGCTTAACTTAAGCTGGTGATCTGTATTTTGAATTTTTCCTAACATGTATATAACAAGTTGATATATGAAAAAGTAATTTATTTATCATTAAAGATTAGCTTTGTGGTTGCTGCTTTCATGATCATTTAATAGTTTGCTAATTTTGCTCTCAACTTCTCATGATCAGTCGCTAATATTTGCTGTCAGATTAAGAAAAGGGGTCATGAAGTGTTGTAAACATAACCAAAGGCTCAAGAAGAGGGCCAAAATCATCCGAAGAAGCTTACTTGTGAGTCTTTTTGGAGTTCTTGTTATAATTTGTATTTATTGGCTAATATATTTGAAAGAAATTGGGTTTTAATTTCCTCATGTGGGTTTAATTTTAGCCTCACTGATATTGATTATTTTCCTTCTCTTCTTTGATCAGTTCTGCTGGATTAAGATATGTGCCAAGAGAGATGTGAAGTTGGGAAGATAAAAGGTACTAATTAAGAAGGTACTTGGATTAGGCTTTGTCTAAGTTATATAGCAACATATAAATTTATGTGATTATATAGTAGTTCTCTTAAATATCTTGAAATTTATGTGAATGTTTATTAAACTAGTTTTGCGTTCCCTCATATTCAATGGAAAATACTCAAAACACCTTATAATCAACTCATAATCATCTGTCTTTAGAATCAGAGTCTTGAGTCAATCACAATATTACGTTCCCTCATATTCAATGGAAAATACTCAAAACAGCTTATAATCAACTCATAATCATCTGCCTTTAGAATCAGAGTCTTGAGTCAATCACAATATTGTCATTGCTGTTTACTGGTCTAATGTTTTGTGCTAAATTGTTGGGTCGTTTTTGCAGGAGGACATGCCTTTTCTCTTGCAGAGCTTTTCATTTGCATGGATTATTTACATGTCATAATTGCCAGAGGAGGGTTTACCGCTGTACATAGCTTTTTGTTTGTCTACAAAAACAATTGTCACAAGGAGGAGAAAGGGAAATTAGGTAGAACTAATTATTGACAGTCATACATATTGACAACGTTGGATGTATTACAGCATAATAAAGAGGGCTCATTTTGCACAAGCCTAGTTAATTTACTCTTATTTCTATGTTCAAGCTGGCACGTACTTATCTTGGCCTCAATCAATTATTAAGTTGATTGATGAATAACCAACTTAAATCCTTTTAATTAAAACAAGAGCTTGGTGTGACTGTTTTCGGTCCTTAAGCAGCGGAGAAAATGACATACAAACTACATCAAAAACTACCAAAAATTTAAGGTTTTTTTTTTTTTGGTGAAATATTTTTTAAAGGTCAAATGTTTCAATATATTTCATGAGGGATGAATTTATTGTAGAAGTGTGAGCATGCTTTACCATTTTGTTTGTATAGTAGTGGATCAGATTAAAAAGTAGTCAGTAGCCTAAACCATCCGCCAATAATCCACAACAATTATATGGGACCTCACCATTTAATTCAACAACTACACTACTCATCTTTCGCCATGTGGTGTGGGATTGACTAATATTCGATAAGTGCTTTGAAATTAATCATTGCAAGATATTTTTTTTTTGTGACATATATATTGCATGATTTTTCACTCAATGAAGAAGGGACCTCCCATAATCCAGATTACAAAAGAAATTGCTGAATGACTCACAGTCAATTCGATCGAAGTTGATATATATTATTATATATAAAAGTCTATCAGGAATTTTGTTTTGGTGTGCGCAGCAAGTCCTAAGGATAAATATCAAAAAGTGAGGAAAAAACTATATTAGGACTTATCTTTGATGGAAAAAAAAAATTAATGGATTATAAATGAAAGCATGAAAGTATCTAATATCATATGGACCAAACTTTTGTCTACTTTATGTATTCAACTTTTCATAAATAGACAATTTGGACATGATATGCTTAATCGTGTGGACTCACTTTATTGCAAAAGTAATCGCTAAAGACTCCATGTATCGCATCCACGAATTTGAGCTACAATCTTAAAACACATCTGTTGAAACCATATCGACCCTTTGCTAAGAATCGAAGAGAAAGATGGCGCTGGTGGGAGAGGCTCTGCTCACTGCTTCCATCCATGTGTTGTGCGACACGATTGCTTCCCCGGACTTCATGGACTTGTTTCGGAGGAAGAAGCTCGATGATTCACTCCTGAAGAAACTGAGGATCACACTGCTTGCCCTTTCTGCAGTGCTAAATGATGCAGAGGCGAAGCAAATTGTGAACCCTGCTGTGAGAAAGTGGCTTGATGAGGTCAAACATGCTGTCTTACATGCAGAGGACTTGCTGGATGAGATCAACCTTGAAGCTGAATATGATCAAACCCAGAAATTCACCAAGGTGTTGAACTTCCTCTCTACTTCTTATTTTAATTCTTATTGTCAAGGCATGAATACTAAGATAAGAGAGTCTTTTGAACAATTAGAACACCTTGCAATACAGAAAGACATCCTTGGCCTGGGAGTAGTTGTTGGAGGTAAGGTTTCACAAAGAACTCCAACAACTTCCTTGGTCGATGAATCTCTTGTATGCGGTAGGGAAGAAGATAGAAAAGGGTTGGAAAGATTGTTGTTTTCTGATCATGCAAGCAACTGTGATGTACCTGTCATTGCCATAGTTGGTATGGGCGGGGTTGGTAAGACAACCCTTGCTCGACTTCTTTACAATGATGACAAGGTCAAAGAGTATTTTACTCTTAAATCTTGGGCTTGTGTTTCTGAAGATTATGATGCTATTAGGGTAACTAAAACCCTTCTAGAGTCTATCACTAGTAAGCCTTGTGATATTACAGACTGGGATTTTCTTCAAGGTGAACTAAAAGAAAAAGTTAGGGGCAAAAAATTTTTATTTGTATTGGATGACCTTTGGAATGAGAGTTCTATTGACTGGAAGTGCCTCCAGGCACCTTTTGCTTTTGGGGCAAGGGGAAGCAAGGTCATCATAACTACACGGAATGAAAAAGTTGCATTAATTATGAATAATGTTCATATTCAATACTTGGAACCGTTGTCGCATGAAGATTGTTGGCTGTTACTTGCAAAACAGGCATTTGCAAATGAAAACCCCAGTGCACATCCCCACTTGCAAGAAATTGGCAAACAAATTGCACATAAGTGTAATGGTTTGCCTCTAGCAGCAGAAGCACTTGGGGGTTTGTTACGTTGCAACAAAGATTATGGGGAATGGAATAGCATATTGAATAGCAATATTTGGCAGCTATCATACGATGATAAAAGTTATATTCTCCCTGCTCTAGGATTGAGCTACCATTATCTTCCAGCCCATTTAAAACAATGTTTTGTTTATTGTTCAATTTTTCCAAAGGACTATGAATTCAAGAAGGAAGACACAGTTTTACTTTGGATGGCAGAAGGTTTGATTCCACAAATTGATAGTGGCAATAGAATGGAAGAGGTGGGTAAGAGATACTTTGATCAACTACTCTCACGATCACTATTTAAAAAGTCAAAGGAATCTAGTTTCACAATGCATGATCTCATTAATGACTTGGCTTTGTTCATGGCTAGAGGATTTTGTTTTAGGTTAGAAGGGATTGAATCACATGAAGTTCCCAAAACAAGTCGTCATTTATCATATATTCAAGAACAATTTGATACTACTAAAAAATTTGAGCCATTATATGGGGTTAAGTGTTTGCGGACCTTCGTACCTTTACATTTGTGGACATATAGGCATTATTATGTAAGCAAAAGAGTTTCACATGATTTCTTGCCAACACAAAGATGTTTGCGAGTGCTGTCATTATCAAAATATACCAATATCATTGAGTTACCTAATTCTATTGGTAATCTCATTCACTTACGCTACTTAAATCTTTCCTTTACTGGAATCAAATTTTTACCTAATATAGTGTGTTCTCTAAGCAATTTACAGACCATACTATTGTCAAATTGTTCCTCTCTCAATGAGTTGCCAGGAGATATGAGTAAATTAATTAATTTACGTCATCTTGATCTTCATGGAACTAACATAAAAGAGATGCCATTGCGAATGGGGAGACTAAAAAGTTTGAGAATATTGACTGCATTTGCTGTTGGCAAGTCAAGTGGGTCAAGCCTTGCAGAATTGAGGGAGTTACCGCATCTTGGAGGAAACCTTTCTATTCTAAAGCTGCAAAATGTAGTTGATGCTATGGATGCCTTGCAAGCCAATTTGAAGGAAAAGAAAGATCTCAAGGAGTTAGCCATGGAATGGGGTAAGGATACTAATGATTCAGAAAAGGATAGAGATGTACTTGAGAAGCTCCATCCTCCCATAAATTTGGAGAAGCTGACCATCAAATTTTATGGTGGAACCAGCTTCCCAAATTGGGTGGGTCACTCTTCCTTCGCTGACATAAAAGTCATGCATCTCCATGGTTTCAACTATTGTTTGTCTTTGCCACCACTTGGGAAGCTACCTGCTCTCACAAAGCTCACTATCGTTGCGATGGAATTGGTCAGTAAGATAGGTCCTGAGTTTTATGGCAATGGATTTTCACTAATTCAGCCGTTTCCATCTCTGGAGATGCTCAGCTTTGAAGATATGCCCGAATGGGAGGAATGGCTTCCAAGTGGAGGTGAATTTCCAGATTTTCCTCGTCTGCAGGGACTTTCTTTAGACAACTGTCCGAAGCTTAGAGGAAACTTGCCTAATCATCTTCCTTGCTTGAAAATACTTTCAGTGCAGGAGTGTGAGGTTCTATACGAAAGGGCCAATACTACAACCCTTAACATGGACTACTTACAACAATCTCTCCAACTGTTGACATTAATTAGATGCCCGCATCTCTTATCATTACTAGGTCAGAGAACAGAGTTTATGCCCTTGCTTCAGGAATTTTTTATTCGAAATTTTGATGATATAGAGTGCTTACCCAAGCAAATGGTGCATAGCAGCAATTGTCTTGCACGTTTGGCTCTCTTTAATTGTCCATCCCTATTGTCGTTCCCTAGAGATGGTCTACCTACTACGTTGGAATATCTTCAAATAAAAAATTGTAGGAGATTAGAATTCCTACCTCATGAGATGATGGCCAAATTGACATCGCTTTCATCTTTGAGGATACAAAATAGCTGTGATTCACTGAGGTCCTTCCCGTTGGGCATTTTTCCCAAACTTAGCAGTCTTTACATCTTGGGTTTTGTGAATCTGGAATCCCTTTCCATTGAAGGAGTTGATGAAAATCTCAGCCATTTGCAAATCCACGACTGTCCAAGTCTGATCTGTTTTCCCCACGGAGGATTGCCCACTCCCAAGCTGATCTCCTTTTCAGTCGAGCGATGCCAGAATTTGAAGTCATTGCCAGAACGAATTCACACCCTCACCGCCCTTCAAAGATTGTGCATATATAATCTTCCAAATGTTGTGTCAATTGCAGAAGGGGGTTTGCCTCCCAACCTACATAAATTTGCAGTCGGACATTGTGACAAACTCAGGCCTTCTGTAGAGTGGGGTTTGAGAGGACTTGTCTCCCTTAGAAGATTTACAATCTACGGAACTGAGCATCTGTTGGAGACGTTGCTCCAGGAACAGCTGCTCCCTAAAACTCTTCAAACTCTCGAGATCTATAAACAAAGTCTGAAATCTTTGAACGGAAAGGGAATTCAACACCTCACTTCTCTTCAAAAGCTACAAATTTATGACTGTCCCAGTCTGGAATCCCTCCCAAGAGAAGGGATTCAGCATCTCACTTCTCTTCAAACGCTAAAAATTAATGACTGTCCCAGTCTCGAACTCCTGCCAGTAGAGGGTTTGCCGGCATCTCTTTCTTTTCTGATGATTAAGAGGTGTTCTTCCCTGAAGAAAAGATGCTGTGAAAATAAAACAGGAGAAGATTGGGCCAAGATAGCTCGCATTCCTTGCATAAAGATAGATGACCAACTGATCATATGAGCTCTTACAAAAAGTTTTGGTTTTCAACTCCCAAATCAGAATCAGGTACCAATGAGTTTGTTTTCATTTCACTTTCTGTTGAATATATTTTGCTGCTTTCCCAAGACTATATATCCCCTGTAAAGTGTTTGAAGACAAAATTTACTGCATAGATTATATGTTGTTTAAATTAAATATATATAATATATAAATTAACATATACTGAGTGGCAGAAGGAATGCTGAAAGTGAAAGGATTGGCCCAGTATTGCTCACATCTGCATTGGCATAGGTGGAAACTTATTTTCAATTTTCAATCAGGTACCTCTTCTAGACTTCTACTGTTAATGCTTTTATGTTTTTTCTCTCTTCTTATTCCAATTATTATTCTAATTGCAGGGTCACATGAGCTCAATGAATTTTGCTAAAGAAGAGTTTCCCTATAGGTGTGAAAGTTGGTCTATTTAGTTCTTTATGCAGATCCATGGCAATGGTTATTTATTCTTTCATTTGATTATCAGATGAAATCTTAATGATAATTATGAGATTTTAATATCTAATATGACAGGATTCAATTTCTCTTGATTATTATTATCTGAAAATTACTTGGTGGGTTGAGTGGAATTTGCTACCAGACTACCTCTGTTTTCGGATTCCCTATAGCAGCTCAAAAGAATAAATATGGAAACAGTGGCACCGGGTAGCTTGCAATTTCAGCTCTTATACTAAAAAGGTAACATGCTATTAATATTTGACTGTGTCACTGTATTAGCATCATTTTTTGAACTGCGTGCTTGTGTTCTTGGCCTCCAACAATCACCAAAATGCTTAACTTAATCTGGTGACCTGTGTTTTGAATTTTCTCTGACATGTATATAAGTAGTTAAATTGTGAAAGCTGGCTACCGCTTTCATGTTATCCATAACACGAGCAATTTACTTATTCTGTTCTCAACTTTTCAGTTGCTAATATTTGCTGTTAGATTGAGAAAGTGGACCTGAAGGGTAGTAAACATTCCCATAGGCTCAAGAAGAGGGCAGTATCATCCAAAGAAGCTTACTTGTAAGTCCTGTGATGCAATTTGAAGTTATTGGCTAATAATATAATTGAAAGCAATTGGATTTTATTTAATCTGGGCATTGGTGGGTGGTGGTACTTGGTCAGTCCTGGTGGATTGTTAATGATATGTGTCACTTTGAGTAATACTTATGAGTACCTTATTTAATGAACTTTATGTCATGCATAAAGGATGCCCCATATTTTCTTGCCAATAGTCCAAATGAGATTTTGCAGAGGAATGCAGGTTCCATATCAGCAAAAATGTAGATTGTGTCAGATGATTGAATATCTTTGTTCACTTAAAAATCAACATAAATTGAAGCTTGAAGACTTCTTTTTATTATTATTTGTATTTCCAAGTTGTTTACTAATTAATGACAGTTTCCTTGTTTTCCTAGACATCATGCATGTTCAACTGCCGTGTACTTTAGTTGTAATATAGGAGGAACCATGTGAATGCATAGTGCATTAGTAATTCTACCTATTAGACGTCAAATGACAAAGTTATTGTGTTCAAGTTGAATCTTCTCAATTTCAAGTGGACTTTTGTTGCGGTCTTTCTCCATTGATGTAACCCGCTTGCCAGTATCTTGAACCATGTAGTCACTACTTCAGTCCTTTCTAAAATCTCAGATTCTGAATTTCTTTACAAGACTTTGACCAAATTTTTTGCTTCCATCCTTGAATCTTTTGCCAAACACAACCCTTTAGAACCCTAATTGTAACAAAGAATTTATTATTAAGAAAAGGAGATACAACAAGTAGACGATGTGCTGGGACTGACTTTATTCAATTATGCTATCCCTTCATTTATATCTCTTTCTTTTAATTTTTTTTTTCAAATCTTTTTACACTACATGTGAGGACAATGTGCTGTAACAAGTTCCTATAATTGTGCATATGCAGTTGTGTGTGTGTTTCATATATATCAATTTGTCCTTAGTTACTTGATGTATATACAGTTGTGTGTGCGCATCATGTATATCATGTAACTGCACTATCTAACCTTTTCTATATTTAATTTTATTTTAACTTTTTTGACTCAAGACAATGTGCCGAGATTGACTTTAATGGGGCCTTCAATCAGTATGTATCCCCTGAATGGTGCAATGGCATGAATGTGATTTCTGCATGGGCAGAGGTAACTCATGGATGATTTTTTCTCATCCTAAAGTGATTAGTTTGAATATGGTGGTATGCTTTCTCATTTTGTTCAGTGACACTATCATCTTCAAGTTGGTGCAGATAAGGTGGAATCTTCTAGTTCTTCCTATTTGACCCGAAACCAATCAATCTAGCCATGAGCAGGTTGAAGAGAGCTCTAACAGGCCTTGGAGGACCAAAACCACTTACTTGTAAGTCCTTTTGGAGAGGGCCAAAATCATCCAAAGAAGCTTACTTGTAAGTCCTTTTGGAGTTCTTATTATAATGTGAGGTTATTGGCTAATATATTTGTAAGAAAATGGGTTTTGATTTCCTCATTTGGGTTTAATTTTAGCCTCACTGATATTGATCATTTTCTTTTTCTTTTCTTTGATCAGTCCTGGTAGATGGCTTACAGATATGTGCAAAGGGAGGAAGAAGAAAGGTACTAATTAAGAAGGTACTTGGATTAGACTTTTTCTGAGTTGCGGCATCCTTTTCTTTAATTTTGTTTTTTGCTATAACCATTCACATTTTCTTGTTTGGTTAATAGCTTTTTCCTTTGAGTGATGCAGAGACCAAGGGGATTGAAGGCCATGGGCAGCATGGAAAGCAACCCAGAATGATTAGAATTTGAGCTGCTTCCTACCACTCTCAACTCTCTTGAAATCTCTACACTGAATCTGATCTCTAATGGAAAGGAACTTCAACATCTCACTTATGTTCAAAAGCTAAATATTAGAAGGTGAGAGAGTCATGATTTCCTGCCACGAGAGGGAATTCAACAACTCAAGCATGGAAAGCAACCCAGAATGATTAGAATTTGAGTTTGCTGAAGCAAAAGACAATTTTCCCTAAGATCTCTATGGAAGAAGATAATGAACTGAATGATTAGAATTTGAGCTGCTTCCTACCACTCTCAACTCTCTTGAAATATCTACACTGAATCTGATCTCTAATGAAAGGGACTTCAACATCTCACTTATGTTCAAAAGCTAAATATTAGAAGGTGTGAGAGTCGTGATTTCCTGCCACGAGAGGGAATTCAACAACTCATTTCTCTTCAAAGGCTAGAAATCGATGAGTGTCCGAATCTTGAATTCCTGCCAGGAGAGGGTTTGCCAGCATCGATCTCGATCCCTCAATTCTGTGAGGCTTGGTCCAGTTGAATTGCCAACAACAAATGCAGTCAATGTTCTCAATCATTCTAGTTTGCCCGTTTGCTATGGCATCTCTTTTATGTTAGTTCCAAATAGAGCAAGATAGCGTAAATTAACTTGTGAGAGAGTAACAATTTGACAATAGTATTATCTGTATATTACACAAAGAACGCACTATATCAGGTAACCTTTTTATTGTAGTAGAGGAAAGATTTAAGTAGCGCAAGTGGATGAGATTGCCAATAGAATTAGATATAGAGGCCCTCAACATTTATATCTGCTCATAAAACAAGAAATGATTCAAAGAATGAACAAGATTTTATAAAACTATAGTAAATGGCAACTGTAATTTTTGTAAAGCCAAAATTTTAGAGTCCTTTATTTAACTAGTTTTATGTTCCCTCCTCCTATTCAATGGAAAGTGTTCCACTTAAAACAGAAAGATGGGAACGTTAAGCCACCCATCTGTTTTAGACAGTTGATTTCATGGTCAAAAGAGAGCATGGATTGCCCAAGTTTTATGTTCAAATAAGTCTATGTTATTAACTACAACTGAACCACTACTCATGTATTTGATTATATTCCAATTTCAGCCTACCCCCAAGGAACTAGATGTGGGCCTATGCGGGAAATTTGATGCTTCATTTTAAGTTTTAACACACTTGATAACTGATACTTGAATATAAATTCTTTGGTGCCATCACCTGGACTTTATCTATTTTATGAAGTTTTCACATCAATTAGCTAGCTAGGTTTCTTTTAATCGTCCAATTTCTGTGTTGTTGTACAATCTTGGACTTGATACTGGAAATTAAGTTTAAGCTGCAACAAGTCACTTTGCTTTTTCTTTAAGGTCAATCTATCACTTCTAGTTCTTAATCTTTGCATTTAGGATATATCTTGTTGAGCTGGGATGCATTGAATAGAAGTGCAAGAAAACACATGAAGGTGAAAGCTCTATGCATAATATCTGAAGGACTCTAAAATTTTTGCTTTACAAAAATTACAAGCAATTAAAACTATTTGCTTACTGTTGGAATTTGGAACTGAAAATGCCCGAGTCATAATTTTACAAGAAACCCGACATTTCATTAATTTTCAAACACAACGCTAACAAAACATAAAATGACTCAAACTCATGGCCAAAGACATATGTAGGATGATGGAGTACAAGAGATTAGAGATAATGTAAGTTTCTCAACTTCAACCAGAGATTTCAATGGCTTTGACATCAGGCTTTTTGACCTCTGCCTTAGGAACTGTCACGCTCAGTACCCCATTCTCCATAGAAGCCTTAATCTCATCAACCTTTGCATTCTCCGGAAGCCTAAACCTCCTCGAGAACTTGCCGCTGCTTCGCTCGACCCGGTGCCACTTGTCGTTCTTGTCCTCTTTCTCTACGTTCCTCTCTCCACTTATCTGAAGCACCCTGTCGTCTTCAATCTCCACCTTCACCTCTTCTTTCTTCAGCCCCGGAAGGTCTGCCTTGAACACATGGGCTTCTGGGGTCTCCTTCCAGTCCACCCTGGTGGACACAAAACCTGAATTTTCCCGAGAAAATTCGGGGAAAGCAGACAGTGATGATGAGGAAGGGAATGGGAAATTCTTGAATGGATCCCAGAGATCGAGAGAGAAGGGTTCGAAGACTTTGGGAATGATCGACATTTTGAAAGCTTAGGGATTGTTTGGATACCGAGAAAGTATAGTTGTTACAGGGCCTCTGCTTCGCTTGAATTGCTTCACATGTTGGGAAAGGGAGGGTTGGTCCGTATTTATAAGGAACGCAGGAATTTTCTAGTATCGACCCAAAACTAAATAGAAGGTTCTAGTAAGTACTGGGCCTCGAAAACGTTATTATAAATAGATAATTAGGCCTTCCTCTTTATTATAAAACCAACTTTATTAATTGGATTTCTAGGGTGTCCAGTAAATTTACTTCCTATACACAATTTGTTTTACCCGGCTTACGTTTTAATTTTATTGATTAAGTTTTCATTTTTTTTCCCGTTGTGCCCCTCCCTATTTGAAACATTTAAGAGATTCTTATCTCTCTCTCTCGCTCATTTATAGTTACTCATTGTTCTCTCTTCGACTTATCCAACCTCTCTCTTTCTCTCTTCGACCTTTAACCATCGTCCAACTCTGAAGAGGCTCACGTGCTGGCTGTCGATGATAGCCTCGTCAATCGCAAGTCAAAAATGGCCCCTTTGGATTCTACGGTTTCTTCTACCTCTAATTCAATTAGTGAAGGGCCCATCTTATCTATTCGATATTCTTTAAATGCAAAATTTACAGCAATCCAAAGATTTGAGCATGAGACACATTTTTGGGATAGAGGAAGTGGGGAAACATTTAGTCAGAGCTGCTAGTCAAAGACAGAGACTATACTAGGGTTTTTTGGAAAGATTGTCCATTGTCTGATATTGTATTTGTAAAGACCAAGTAAGAAGATCGTGGAATGTTTTTTATGAATATTAAAGAATGAATTACATTACTTGAAATCTTTTGATTAGTATGTTGACTATGTTCAGTATCTGTATGGTTTTTGATCAAAATATGATTTTTTTGGGAAGCAAAAAATGCTAAAACATATAAAAGTCCTACTTTTAGCTATCTATTCAGTTGGATCATTGATCTATTCAATAGGCAGATTTTATAATTTGAAAGAAAATTCTAGTATACTGGTGACTAGATGTCACTTATGGTCTTGGTTTTGCTTCTGCCATTGCAAATTCTAATCATGTCAAGGAGAATGATTATATTTAGTAGGGAGACTATGGTTGTTATTATTTGTCAATAACAATATATAAGTGAGGTTATGATTATTACTGCCAAGTAGTAACAATATATAAATGGGGCTATGATTTTTACTGTTTGTCAGTAACAATATGTAAGGGGCTACAATATTCAGTAACAATGTAAGTGGTACTATGATTGTCAGTAACAATATAAGTGGGTAATAAAATGTTATTGCCACTGTATGTAAGTGGAAATTTAATTTTGTGTTTTTGTTACTATACAAATTTGGATGTGATTTTTTTTAGTATAAATTTAGTTCAATAACCTAAAAGCTAATTTTGTGTTTTTGTCACTATACAAATTTAGATGTGATTTTTTTTAGTATAAATTTAGTTCAATAACCTAAAAGCAACAAGTCAACAACATGACAAGTTATAATAGTTCAATAATAAAATAATAAAATGTACATGAAAAGACATAGTGGAGTATGTAGTATGTTGTAAGAATTTATTAATAAAATAATAAAAGGAATATGAAAAAGCAGCGTCTATTAAGCTAGGCTGTCAAAGAATAATTGGTGGCAGTGTTGTAATTATGTTTATTTTTGGTGGCTTTTCTTTGTGTGTCTTTGATCATTTTAAAAAGTGGGTCGGCAAGATTATATACTTCCGTGTTTGGGTTTATTGAACAGTAAAACTGTTCAAATGGACTTATTTAAAAAAAAAAAAACCCTATTATAAATTATAGAAATTTAGGATTAAATACCTAGTTTCAATACTTTTTTAGAAAATCAGTTTTACTCATAATTTTTAAGTTTAACTACTAACTAATAAACTTGATTTTTATAATAGGTCACAAAATTTATAGCCCATTTGTTTTGGGCTTTATTTGTTTAACAAATTTGTCCTTCTATTGTCCTTTTAGCACATATGATGAGTTTTAGATAAAATTTATAAAGTTTTGACAAAATTATCCTTGATACTTTTATATTGTCTTAGAAATTAGTTAATATAGTCTCAACTTTAGTTTTAGTTGTGACTGTACGACACTCAACTTCAAATTTAGTTGTGACTGAATGACAGTCATAGCAAAATTGTGATATAGTCACAGTTAGGTTGTGACTGAATTGAAATTTTTTTAAGAGAAATTGTATTACAATATAGTATAAATAAAGGTCAAAACAATACTTTCAATCAAAATAATACTTAGAATAGTGGTGGGAGTTATTTTTTTCAACTTACCAAGACAATCACAACTAAATTGTAAGACAGTCAAAGTTAAGATGTGATTGGATTGATTTTTTATATTTTTAATACAATATAGTATAAATTAATGTAATAGTATGGATGTAATATGTATATATATATATATATATATATATATATATTTATTGTAGTGGCATGTGATGTAATACTTGTGAATTATAGTACCCTTTACTATATTATTATGTTTGACTTTTCAACTAGTACCTAATCTAAAATGTTATTAAATTTTGGTATCTAAACTAAAAAATTATTGAAATTTTGTATTTAAAGTCAATTAACCTTATAAATTAAGGGTGTAAAATGGTTAAGTTTTTTAATTTCGAAAATATCCCACTTAAAAAATAAATACTATTAATAAAAGACAAAAAGAGTACAAAAATACAAAATTAAACCCTTATTTTTTGTAACTTACTTTTCCACTATCATTATTTGAGGATAAATAAACTATTAAAATTTTTAATTAAATGTTTAAAAAGATTCATTGACATGCGCAACGTACGTGACAAAAGACTAATATCTCAAAACATAGATTAAAAAGGGAGAGCCTATTGAACATATGGTACATATCATACCATTCAAATCATATCATTCCTTCAATTATCGGTTCATCCACGATTATAGAGTCGATCACTATACATATCTGTGTAACACTTTTAAAACTAAAATAACCAATCTCTGAAATTCTCATATTCTATGAATAATATATCTTGATCAACCAACCCAATACATATACATATATAAATCAGTTTCAATTCAATATGTCACAAAATAAACATATATGTGGTCAAAGAGAGAGAGACATTTTAAAAAGAGTCAAAATCGATGAGTATTATATATATAGTTTTTATTATTTTATCAAATACGAAAACTTTATAACACATTACATAAACCATGAGAGACCATGGCTTTATTAAAGCCATTACAAAAACTTTATTAAAGTCATTAGTCATGGCTTTATTTTTTATTGGGCTGGCTATATAACAAATGAGAGACCAAGTTATTATAAGTTTACAAAAGTTTCACCATCTTTATTGAGACTTAACATGGATCTTATGAAAAGAGTAGGGGCTCCAACTTCCTACTTCTCTTCATTAAGATCAGTGTCTCTTTAGTTTGTCGTCTCTAGTTGTCTGTTTGGTGAATCATTGTTTGTTATTTCTAGACCATTTTAATTAATTCTTTCAGAAATTTGGGAATTTTTTATTTTGTCTTTACAAGATTATTAATATTATTAATATTTTTTACTATAGATCAATTTTCAAGATATTCATAGTTGTTTACTTTAAAATTAGAATATGAGTTTGTATGTTATTTTTGTCAAATTTAATGCTTATGTTGAGAACCAATTTGATTGTTTTATTAAACAGTTTCAATTGTGTCTTTCAAGAGCATTTTTTACCGTATATCTTGTTACATAATTTCGAACAAAACAGATTTTCTGAAAGAAAACATCGTTGGACATCTTTTTAATAAATCGCCAGTATAAAATGTCACATGTGTTTGGGTATGCTATTTCTATGTCCATCCCTACAATGTTCATAAATTTTGTTTGGAATAATAAGTGGTGATTTTATTCAAATAAGGTCATTAATATACACATCATTCGAAAGCCAAGTAGTCCAAAGAGAAAACACGAGATAAGCAAAGACCTCAAGTTCATCCAAGTAAGAGATTGCTGGGCAAATTGAAAGAAATCCTCCACACTACCCCCATAGGCCAGCCCACCGCTTCACTAATCTGACAAACTCAACTCTCTCCATTTAAACTGCACCTTATCAATTTGGCCTTGGCTGAAACTGTTTTGTTTTTCTTTTTGTCACTAAACATCAAAGAAAAACAACAATTTTATTCCTAGTTATAATAATTATCTCAAAATGAATCTCATGGGAATCATAAGATGAACAATACAACGAACTCATGAAAAACAACAATTTTATTCGTAAGATGATAATTATTCCTACGCCACATAAAAATTTTAATTTTCCCTGGAACCCGAACACCCCATTGTTTTCTCCAAAATGCTTGCTGCACATGACAAGTTAAACTTAAGCCATCCATGCCTCACTCCATCAAACACAGAGCAAGCCAATAAGCATGCACTGCCCACACTATAGCTGCCCTTCTCGGTTACAATGATCATAAATTAAAGTTTCATTCTGTAAAAATAGTATGGTAATTGGGCCTAGGGTGTCGGCCCAGTAC